>BLKR01001703.1:0-257843 GCA_011170035.1 Teleogryllus occipitalis | reverse complement strand
TTTCCCCTTCCTCGATGTTTTTTCGTTTTGTTTCAGTATGGCATAAATCAATTAAAAAAGGCATGGTCACGTGCATAAAATACCTATCAAATACGGCCGTTGTATATTACCATCAGCCGAAAGAGAGCAACTACGTGTTTCCTTTTGCAAACAAAAGCCTAATGGCTCATCATGAAACTGGACGGACGCCGATTCCAAACCTTCGGATCACATTCCAAAACAACGACCCGCGCAATAATCGCCGTGCGTTTCCGGCCGCTGTAGATCCTTATCTCGCGCTCCATCTCCTTGTATCACAGCGCCGCGGTCGGCGAGGCAGGGGGCAGGGGGGGGGGCGAAGAGCGGGCCCGCGGGCCCTCAGTCACGCACGGGCGCGCGAAAGAAGCCCGCGCCGAACCAGCGTCGCGACGCCGAGCCGCGCCGGTGCCGCTGCTTAGTCATGCGAACGGCGGCCGCCGCCGACGCCGCCGCCGAAAAAGCGGCGCCGACGATAACGCGCCGAATATTTCCACTTGCTCTGCGTCCCCCTCCTCGGCTCCCTCCCTCCCCCTCCTACTTCGCCTTCTTACCGGGAGTGGTAGCTCAGTGCATTAACTGATGTCACTGCTGCACCTCTGACCTGGAGATCCTAGGTTCGAGTCCCGAAGGCGGCAGGAATTTAGACACTAGCTTTTCAGCTAGGTCGAATTCAGTCGCTGTCTGGAGGAGAATTCTAGAGGTCGGCTGCTCTGATCGGTAGTTTTTCGTGGTTTTTCCGATCAACACCAGGCGAATGCCGGAGCAGTACCCTAACAAACGGGCCACGAATCGCGCGCGATCTTTCCTTCCTCCTCCTTGACCAATCCTCTCCCCTTACACACACGCTTACACTAACATTCAATACACTACCACACATGCCGGGAGACCGGTCGGGAGCTTAGAGCTTGTCCCGGCTGGGGCGGTGCCCCGCTAGTGGGAGAGTCCTGGTCAGGGGAAAACCCCGCTAGCCGACGGTAGGTCGGCGCCGGATCTCACCATCCAGTGGGGGAAGATCACCGCTATCTCCCGAGAAAAAACATGCACTACACTCATGGGACTAATGGCCTAAGCTGTTGACGCACCCGGAATCACCAACCAACCAACCTCTACCTTCTTCATTTTCTTTCGGCGGCTCCGTGTGAAGCAACGGTACGACTCACAACGTTGCAGTTTTTCCCCCCTTTCCGTACAACAAAATTATCGTTCATTCTTTATCGCCGGAGATTTCACGTTTGATCACGCTACATTTCGCTTCTCTCCTGCCTGCTCACAAAAAATACACGGCGCAACTTTAAAATAGCGGCGTTCTCATCAAGCTACGCGCTCCAGACAAACGAAGGTATGCCGCATCCTAATTCATTTGTTTACTATAGTCGCGCGTCCGGCAAGTGCAAAGATACAATCCCAAACAACGCTCACTACGGCAATAAAGATATTTTCTAATAGCGGCGCTGAGAGCGCCCCACGCGGCGCGAAGACGATTTATTTTGCCGAAGCGGAGAGGCGTCCCGTATAAACCACGCGGGAAAGGCATCAGGCGATGGGTGGCAGCCAAAACCCTGGCGGCGCATCCAGCTTGGTTAACGGAACGCTATTTGTGGCCGCCTCGTCCACAAGAGGCGCTTCTCAATGGGCGAGAGGTAATTCCGTTTCGTGGCAGTCGTTTGCGGTCTTTTGTTGAGTATTCTGTTATTCACATGATAGACGACCTCGACATTCAGTCAATATTTAAGGATATAGCCACAAGGGAATCGCAGTTTGTTTTATTGTGGGAACGTCTCGTCCCAGGAATGGATGTCCCAGCAGGAAATAGCTTAGATGAATACGTAATCTCTTAACATTCGGCAAGTGATTTTGGGTCATCTGATAACCAATTTATCGCAGACCTGAAAAGCGCGTTAAGATAATTTAGACTGAATTGTATAAATTTATTAAATTTTACCGACAATCTTACACACATTTCTATAATTAATTTAATTCTTTATATACATTTTATATAAAATGGCTTCATTATACACAACGTATTGTTTTTGATTGACTTGATGCTCATTAATTTTCTTCCATATATTGCATGCATGAACGTGTCCCATTCTTCCCTTGTAAGAACAGGCGATCACGATCCCTTATGGTGTATTCTCACGATGTTCGTCCGGTCGCTTCACAAACATCAAATTCCTGTTTAATTTCCCATAATTAGTTGTACCTAAATGGTTCTGCAATCAATGTGGACTTTGGCCATTGCGATGTCTAAATTCCTGCGAGCCGCGCGAGCAAAGAGATCGTCCTCTTTAGGAAGCAGGTAGCGAAGAACGCCAGCAAGAAACGGGCGCTGGGTGTTTCCAAGGATCGATTCCGAGCTTCCAGAACGAGAGCGGTGTCGTCCATGCGGCAGGTGGTCCGAGCGAGGGATATCAAGATATCTTTTTATTCACTTTGGGCAACAGGCGGTCCGGTTTCATGCACGTGAGTGTGGCAATGAACGCTTATCCAGTCCCCCTAAAGTGGAATTGCTTTAATCCGACTCTCCACCGCGTTGCAGGTGGTCTTGCAGGCAGTTGTATTTCTAAAGAAATCAAAAGTGTCCGACTATTGTAAATAGATTTAGCAGCACATCGAAAGCGAAACAAGTCATATTCACGTACACAATTCACAAATACGACGAAAAAGTTCGATAAATTCCCCGAATAATTGAGAAAAACTACTATAAATAAATAAATTTAGTTGTTTTGTTTGTGTTGTACACAGCTTAAACGTAAGTTTCACTAATATATTCGTGGATTCGCATTTCCGTCCACTCCATTCTAATGTTTTAATGGCCTCATAATGGCAAGGTTTAATATTAAACTTTCGGTGAAAAACAAGTTTTGATATGATCAAACTCATTGTCAGGTCTACTCCTTATTAAAACGGTTGTTAAATCAGACTTGTAGAAAAGCTAAGAACAAAATGACATTGCGTCTTGCGTATCATTATCAGACATCTACAAACTTCCAAAATGCTTTCGTGTAAAATTTCCCTAATTTCGGATAGAATCTTATTACTCTGAGACACCGTTATATTTATTACGTGCAGACGAAGACTGAATACACATACGTTGACAACGTAGTAAACAACGTCATCAGAATTATTCTGCAAACTTCTTCGAAGAATTGTTTTTCTTATTCTTAGTGTAATTTATTCAACTTTAATATTCTCTAGTAAAAAATTCAAATGGATCCCATCCCAGGGAAACTTACATTTTTATGGCATGAGGTCACGAAACCACGCCTCGTGGTATCTGAATTCTCAAAATAACACATTAAGAGTTCAAAATCAAATTAAGAAAATTCTGTAACAAACTAACTTCAATTGACATATTCAATATGTGTGAATCGGTTGATTGAATGAAAATGTTACGTATGTCTTAAGCAAGTCATGACATCTAGCTGCCAAGGCCATGTGCACTGCTTGCGCCAATATTGATGGCTCACGAACTGTATCGTCTCGAATGCTTGGGATGTGCGAAGAGGCGCATGCGCCAACCAGGGCTGGAAGACGCCTCCGTTTGCCGAAGCGGTTATTTCGCCCGCCCTCTGCGTTTGTGCGCCTGAGGATCTAACCAGGCAGACGGCGAAGTCGTCGACCCGGGCGGCACGGACCGCAGAACAGCACGACGAGCAGCAGGCTGCCCGCGGTAGCTCCGCCACGATAACGAGGAACGCGACTGTCTCTTTCGCATTTCCTTTTTCGCTTTTTCCTCTGTAGCTTAATGAAATGTCCAGACGTGACGTGGGTTATCGTATATCAGATACGTAAGTAGCGATCAACAGAAAAGACCATACTAAGTATTAAGGCTTGTATCCCAGTCGTTCCAAGAACAAATCGTATTCGGCAAGACGGTTCTCTGTAACTAATTTCAACAATCGTCTCTTTCTCCTGTATTTCTTTTCTTCCTTGTTTCATTCATCATTTCATCATTATTTACTCATTAAATCATAATCTGTCTCTGGAGTAATCGAAATATCTAGTAGGAGTAATCATTATACAAAAATTAATATGAGAGATACGGAACTTAAACTTGATAAATAACACAAAAAATAAAATAATAATAATAACAATAAAAACAACATAATTTGGGTAGAAACTACTTAATCAAATACCCTTCTTCAAGTAGGTATCACACGTATATGGACAAGTACAGAATTGTGTAGACAACTAGAGAGCTCTTGAGTTCAAACATGAACCATATTTATTTAGATTAGACAACAACCAAGTAATTTCTTCATCGTTCTGAAATTCTCCTTGAAAACTCAGCAAAGAAACTAGTTCATTCGACACTTGCGCCTCGAGAATCAAGTTGTCACTGTGATATGTTTCACCACCCTCACAATTTAAGATAAGCACTGAATTTGTCGACTTTCACTTGTGGAAATTACGAAACTTCATGTAAATTCTGGTGCAAACATTTCCATATTCTTGGCTAGGTCATAACTTTAAGTTCACTTCTTCGAAGTGAAAGCTGCATACAAAGCATGTCCCATACAAAGACATGGCCTTGAACTATACACGACGTGACGCGGTTTATTATGATAAACCGTCACAGAGGGAGTGTCGATTTTTGAAAGATGTGAAGCGAGAAAAAACAAACAATAAAAACAATTTTGAGGATGGAATCGGGTCAAACCAATACGATCTTGACAAGCTGAACATACAATGTCCATTATCGAGTGCCGACATGTTGACTACAGCAATGATCACATTGATGACAAACGAATTCCTTTGTACTTCGTGAAACAAAAAATTGGATAAGAACTGTACCAAGGGGTTTCGACGAAGGTTTGAATGGCGAAAGGAGTGACAAAAATTCTGTACGTTAAGAACTGAGCATTTCCTATATACCTCATCAGTACAGGCAAAGCACTGTCCAGTTTAGAGCGTGCGTGTCTTCTGTGAGAATGTATTATACTTCACGATGAACGTAGGTTTACTTTCTGAATTTCACACGGCAGTAAAACGTGCATCTCGGAAACTACTCTTCTGAGACTCACAAATCTTAAAAACGCGCTTCAAAGTAGCCAGAGAAATTTCTTACATTATCACCAGCAGGAATGAAAGAGTTTTTGTCAGATTACCGCTAGCAAAGAGAATAAAAAGTTATCTTCCGTGTGAGCATGAACATACATTTGGTTATGATTGTGGAATAAAATTTTATAGAGTGGGAAAACATAAATCAACATAATAAATTTTAAAAATTCATAAAATTCACTTCTATGTGTTGTCATAAAAGAAGAGCTCTATTCCCCCTAAATATAATCGTTGCACATATCATCGATGAGTGGTTCTTGTTGAGTCAATACCTCATTGTGATGTTTGGCTGTTCGAGGAAATGTAACAGTCAAGAGATTCGGTTCAATTTCTGCTGGGATTCTAAACGTTTGCTAGAAACTCAAGTTCTACAAGATGAAATTCTCAGCTATCATCTAACATCTAATAATATCAAACATCATAACATCTAAAACCAAGTAGTTTACTTAAGAAGACTTAAAGTTAATTTCTGCTACCATTAACATTACAAACCATAACATTACCATTACCCACGACATTAAATGCAAATTCACAGTACGTGCTATTTCACCTATTCAGGACTGTATAAGCACGTGTACTAAGGCTCAAAGTGTCGGATTGTTCAAGCAAACTGACGCTGAAAATTTACCACTTCGTACACACGAGTGAAATGGAGGTTGTTTTAGTAAGCGAGAAAAGTCTGTAAAGCAACTGCCCCGCAGACTCTACATCTTTCATGGGCCACCTTTTGCCGAGGAGCTGCGCAGTCTTCTCTCGCAGGGTGCGAGCGCCTAAGAGGCTACTGACCGGGAGAGCGAGGGAATGCGTGCACGCAGTCCCTAATGGACAGGGTTCATCTTTCAAGTGATTTCCAAAACCCGTTCTGCGAATGACGCTTCCTTCGGGCCTCACGATTGTCAGCTAAAGCAATGCGAGCGCAGTTGCTATACTCCCCTGCATGATACACCAGGAATAATACTCAATTGAAATATTTGAATTCAACTCTAATGACACAGTAAAATAACACAACATAAAAATGTCTCAAATCCTTGAAAACTTCGAAATGAATGGGGAGTTGGGGCAATTTAAATTAATTACTTTTCTCTCGGACACGTCTGATGTAATCAGAAGAGAAACATGTTTTCATTCTTTGAAATGTCAAATGCGCCGATTCAATGAGTAAAAAAATATTTGATTACATCATGATCTAATGTTTTATGATGCAGAAACGTCCCTTATTCACCGTCTCAAGTCATTAAACATCGTCACAAATCGTAGATAACATAAATAATATAAGAAATGTGCAGTAGTTCATATTATAGTTACAATTGTTACTTATCTATTACACTATTAAAACGATATTCTTCTCCACTTTGTCTAAGATACTGGGAAGAACATGCAAGACAGAGTGTAATTTTGATGCCAAGCGTGAGTCTGAAGGGGATGATGAAGTGGGTTGATTGAGCCACAAGGAATTATTCGGGAAGAATATCAAAATTTTACAGCAAATTAGCCAACTCGCTTGTTTTCTTAAAAAAAACAAAAACGAGTCTTGAGAACAGTTTTCATCAACACGTCAATCGAGTACCGTTTTCATTTAACTCCTTGTCAAGTTGATTATCTTGGCAAATAACATAAATCACAATTTCACTCATTAAATAAACAATTTTACACCTCTTTTAGTTATTATGGCGCTCACGTATATTTTGTCGGTACTTCATTGGTGGTCATTGTGAGACTTGAGAATTTATGGTCTTGCACTCATCACAATAAATCATTCTTCGGTGCATGAATTATATATCGATGTGAACGACCAAGACTAGCCATTTGGAAGTCTAACATCGATACAATGAATGTGTTTCTTTAGAGTTGCGTTTGGACAAATGGGCTATAGTCACGATATTGAAGAATAAATCTCTTGTCGGAAAGGTACACTTCAATTTCGGTTATTCTAAAGTAATTGATAATCCATATTGCCCTTCTTAGATAGCATCTTATTGTGGCAAAATGGTGCAGTAATTCGTTCAAAACGTATTTAAGAATCGTTCACAAGTCGGAACACATCAAGAAACCTCTCGACGAGACTATGGAAATGAAAGAGAGAAAGTGAATTTTCAAACAGGTACACCGCAAGTATATTGAATGTTACCAACACATGTCACACGAAATTACGTTCCTTGTATGCCCATAACCTCCGCTGACATGTTAATCATTACCTATGCGTGTACCGGCATGTCCGCATGGCTTACTAGGACTGATTTAGGGGGGAGACCCGTTAGGGCCTTATTTATGCAGGCGGCCGCAGACCTTAACGGGCGTGCTCGTTCGTTGCCGGCGCGCGTAACATACTGCAATTAAAGTGCGGCGACGTCTCGCGACAACGGCTTCGGAGGCGAGCGGGGGTGGGTGGGCGGAGGGACCTCCCGGGCGGAGTTTGAGTCCTGCGTGGAGTGGATGACCGATGCTCGGTTTCACTTCATTCTTGCATCTCTGCTTTCTCCCTCGAGACTACGCCGACTTTCCACCTGATGATGTACTGGAGCGGACCACCGTAGATCAGCCGCGACAGCCTACTGTATTCGCGCCCTCACATAGTCTATTCAAAGGCAGTCGGCTGGTAGGAACCGATAAGGAAAAGTCAAATACTTTTCTCTTAACTAGAAATTTTTCCTATTTGAAGGGGAGACATAAAGCATAAATCCGAATTTTTTATATTTTTGGAATTTTAACATTTTCTAAATATTAAAAGTCGTATGAATAAAATGAATGAATCTAGAAGGCTCTGATTTTCACTAAATGCTACAGAAAAGTTCATTTTTTAATGCTGCTTGTACTGCAATACTTGTTACCGTGACGAGATGACTGGTTTCGCAGGATTCAATTCAACGCTCACTTCTGAAAAATGAATTTTTGAACACATTTACCCCATTATTCCTGAAACTAATAAAATGATCATTTTTCTCAAGAAGTCAATTACGTAATTATAAATATACGGTACGAAACTGAGTACAGAAATGTTTATAGTTCAAGAATTCTACATCAATGAATAGAAAAAATAACGCCAAAATTTTTATGTTTACTTCAAATATGCTGTAAAATACAAAAACTATTCAAAACATTTAATCAGCTTGAAATTAGTTAAGGTCTTCCATGAAGCTGCTCCTAAAATTTTATGGCACTACGTTAAATAGTTTCTGAGATAATGGGGTCAAATTGAAAGCCTAATTAACATGGGAAATATAGGACTTTATGTCTCCCCTTAAAAGTAAATAATAATACACTTCAACTTGCAAATGTAAAATTCGTTTTGGTCACAGTGGCAGTTAAGTTTCGCACAACCCTATTTTCAGTTCCATCAAGTACTGTAGACGGTCTTAACATATTTAAATCTAATTCACCTCATTCACAAACAATTCGTATTCTTGTTGTAAAGAATTATTTAAAACTTGATTTTTATCAAATTACTGTATTTTTAAGACAAAGAACCCACAAAAATGAAGTTCCTAAAGTTAAAAAAGGATCGCGGAAATGCATGCTCTTGTAAAGAAATCTTAAAGTATTCATTACCTGAACTGTATTCAATATTGGTTCTAAGATTATATAATTAAAATAATAGGTAGCAAAAAGTTCAAAAATAACAATTTCTCAAGATCATATCATCTCTCTCGAAAATGTCGTTTCAAATAAACTTCTATTGTAAGTCGTGAGTGCCGCTCTGCTCGGATCTTCAGCCGCGGGCCCAGGGTGACAAGTAGGTCGCACATTTGGTTAATTCCAAAATCAATTCTCTTCCTATTGAAATTCCAGGAGATAACAGGTGCCGGCGGCAGTCGTGGGCCTCTCCAGAGAAACTCTCTCTTCGATTAAGATTAGCCGCAGACAATGGGGAAGCGCGCGGCGCGGCGCGGCGCGGCCCGCCGCTCACGGCACCTGGCTCACGGATCAGCCCCGACGCGCGCCTCAGTCACTCTGATTGACACACTCATCGCCGCGTCACTTTATCGCGCCTCTCACGCGGCGCCGCGCCGCCACTGGCACCGCCCCCGCCCCCGCCACCGCCACCACCACCGCCACCGCCACCGCCACCGCCACCGCCCTCGCCCCCGCGCTCCAACGGCACTCCACTCTCCGCCCCACACCACTCCACTCCACTCACGGGAAACGCCGCATTAACGGACTGGAATAAGTTACCTGCGACAGCCTTGGAACCCTTTCCTCTAGGTGTTCAAAGATTTAAAAATAAATTAACAAATGGCATTTGTATACTTTATTAATTTAGAAACTTTGGGCTTATTATTACAGTTATTTGATATTATTGTTATTTTTATAGCTATTATTCTCATGATTACTATTAAATGTGTTGCTTTATTAAATATATAATTATATTCAAAGTAGTATTTGTATTGAAGTGTGGTGACGTGTTGTGAAGTGTTGTGCAGTATAGAAGTAGAAAGAGAAGTGAATTGCAAATGTGAAGTGAAGTGAAGTGAAGTGAAGTGAAGTGAAATTAAAAAGTCGTGTAGTCTTAGATTTAATAATTTAAAATAAGTGTGCAGGTGAGCCATAAAATGTAGTTAATGCTATTATTGTTAGCATATTATTATTATTATTATTATTATTATTATTATTATTATTATTATTATTATTATTATTATTATTATTATTATTATTATTATTATTATTATTATGTCTTAAAATAATTGAAAGTCACATTGTGTTAATATTCCTAAGTATAATATGTATATTGTAGTGTTCTGCCACCAGGTTGTAGAAATAATAAATATCTAACGTATCATTCATCCATTACACTATGCCGCGCCGCGCAGCGCTACACCGGAGCGAGCTACGATGGCATCTGCTGCAACCACGTGTCCCGAATGGATTTCTGAGAGTTCAGTTCCCCTCTCAGGAATCTCGAGAACTCGTTAGAGAGTTATTTCAGAGTTACGACGCATTTTCCTGTACGTTTCGGAGCTGCTAATGCGAGTATCGACATTTACAAGCCATTTACAGGAGCCGAAAACACGGGTGACATTAATAACGGAAATGGAAGAAAGTGTTTTAGACGTTTAACTACTGACGTGCACAACGACCGCAATTTGGCTCCGTCAATTATAGGCAGCATTGTTTGATGTCGATAAAGTACGGCATGCCAAGATCCACCAATGAAAGTTTATTTTATACGGTGTCGTTTTCATTCATTGTTAGAGGGACAAGACACGTGATTCTTTCATACTGCGCACGTGACACATTCATGAATATCGTATAAATGACTGTACCCAATAGAGCAAAAGCAGTGGGTTGCGCATAATCTAATAACTCATTGAAAAATCACTGTTTGCCAAGGAGACACTATGTATTGAATGTCAACTGTTAGCAATATAAATCATATAAATCGAAAATGATTCATAATGTAAAATGAATGTATAAATAAGTAAATACATATAAAGTGGGGTGGAAACATAAACGCTACAATAAGGGCCACAAGTTGTTCCAGAAGGGTTGTACCCAATGAGGCTCAACAAAGAAACATGGAGCCAAACATCCACTGGCCGGCAAGCGGCGAGAAGTGCGCAGCCTGAAGGTCCGAGACGACACTAGATTAACAAGCGGAGGCGGCACCCGAAAAGGGAAAAGGGCGAAGGGCGCGTGTTTACGGCGGCGGCGGGGGCGGGGACGCGGACCGCGGTCCCACTACACGAACAATGCGGCGCTTGTTTTGAATTCCTGCCCGGCCGGCAGGAAGCTGCTCGCCCGCTAACTATAGCGCGGGCGGCGGCGGCGGCGGCGGCGGCGGCGGCGGCGGCGGCGGCGGCGGCGGCGAGCGCGTGTTGCTGGAGCGCTGGCGGGGCGGCGGAGGTGCGGTGACGACGGCCCCAAGGCGCCGCTTACCGTGGGAGGATTTGGGAAACCCCTTCAAGCTGCCGCTCCACTTCTGATAAGTAGGGCCCGGATTTTAATGACAAGTCATATATTTTTTCTGAACCTTCGGATGAACGCACGAATCCAGGTACTGTCGATTAGAAAAACATATTTTTATAGTGCATACGAAGTCATATTTACACCGTTTTTAGTAAAAGGCCAAATTTTGCCCAAAATGCATACATGTGTCATATTTTTAACGACTCAAGAATAAAAAGCTTGAAAGTGAGTCTCGCATGACAATGTATCAAGTGATATTGTCACAAATACACTCAACAATTATACCACAAAGGATTATTTGAAACGTAAGTGAATGTGAATGGAGTGAGTTGGATCGAGCTCGTGGTCATGTGACTGAAAAAGTGTACAACAAATTGCTGCGTGTAAAAGCATTTTTTTAATGCTAGTTAGTTCCAAAGACTGCAAATCGTTTACCATACTCAGAATCTGTTCTTGAGTGAATTTTGCATTTATATTATACTTAAAAAACAACAGGAATTTTTTAAAATAAACTCGTGTAGCGTCATATTTTATTTTTAAGGTCATATTTATATAGGTTTTAGGTCATAAATGCTGACATATTTCGCTGATTTTTTGGTCCGGGTTTAAAATCCTGGCCCTATTGATAAGCACCTGAGACTCTGAGGAGCAGGGCAACATTCACGATTCCTATGCCGATGATCTTAATGAAAAATATTCACTGTTACTGACAGTGGTTTTTTAATACAAATACAAAGATTGTATTTCGTGTTTGGTGTGAACTTTACATGTTTCTGCTAATTACATATCATTTTTCATCGCCTTTGTTATAATTTGAATTTATTGTAATTTTCGTTTATCTACTCAGTCATTGTAAGTAATAAACAATTTCCAGTAGAATCAATATTACGTATCTATTTTAATAAAATGATTGTCTAATACCAATTGTTAATTAACCTGACTGTTATTAATTTGGGATTACTAATGTGTATTTCGCCTTACCCTTTTCCAAATATTTCAACATATACTATCCAACTTCACGTTTCTACCCATAATGAGTGGCAGTTGGTTTACGATAAGCACAGAACACAACATTATTAAATCACTGAAAGTATACACTATATTTCATCGCATCATCGTACTTTATCGTTCCATGATTACCATACTTAATGTAGTTTACATCAAGCAAAGAAAACTAACAAATAACAGGATGAATTGTAAACACATCTTGATCAAATTCTCCAGAAGAGAGAAACACCATCACATCGTATGATTCAACGCTATTTTATAACAAATCGCAAACAAATGAAAGAAACCATAACATCCTGCGATTTGCAACCAAAAGGGGAAACTTTCACAACCGAGTTTCCCGTAATAACAATAGGACTTGTTTTACTTCGCTGCTTTGAAGCTCAGTGAGCATGTCTGATTGCTCACTCGCAATGATTTCTTTTCGGTTGGATGAAGTCAGCCCAACAATCCATTAGTTCCAGTTTTAAGCAACGAAGTAATTCCGGAAGATTTCCTCCGGATCCGTGCTTTTGAAAACAACGGCACATACTAAGCTCCCATGATTACCTTTTAAAAACACGAGTCAAAACAGATTAATTTTTAGAGAAGAACCTTGGAATATTTCTTTCTGTGAAAACAGAATTCTGGTTCATAACACGCGAGGAGACAAAAACTCACGAAGTGGAGGGCTATAGAGTGTGTTCCTGCGTGGCGGGCGAGTCGGATGAAGGATGACCGGAGAAACCCCTCCTTCACTCGCGGTCCCGCCCACACGACGAGCTGAGCGCAACGAACCTCATCAATTATTGCAACACTTTGATCTCCGCACCGGGCGCTTTTGTTAGCATCGCTTAAGCACGATAACAGCTCTTTAAGAGGTTTGGACTGCTGTAAATATAACTCACCACAATTTCACATAAAAATGCCGTCCACGTGGAGGCGGACACGGCGGCGGCGGCGGCAGTGACGTCGGCAGCGGCGGCGCGGCCGTCCGGGGCCGCGACGTCATAAATAAACAGGATTATCCGACGGCGGAGGCGGGGGTGGCGGGGACGCGGAGGCGGAGGCGGGGTGACGGCGCCCGGGGCATGGGAGAGCCGCGCGCGTGCGGGCGGGCGGCGCTGCTCCATTGTTCCCCCCCCCCTCGTCGTCGCGCGTTGTGGAGCGGTGCAGCCTTGATACGCCCGGAAAATTAACACCTATCGGCGACTGAGTTAGGGAGATCGGGACGGCCGCGTTCCATGAGTCTCGCACGCACAGTTCGTGTGCGCGTGTGTGTGTGTTTGTGTGTGCACGCGTTGCGTTTCGCCGCAATTGTCTGGACGTGATGCAAAGGCCCAAACCACTGATGGGTTTTCGATTCGCTTTTGTTATTTAAATTGGAGGGAGCCGAGGGCGATATAATGGTTTTTGGACCAGATTTGTTCGCGCATCCTCGTACCACCCTTGCTTGTTGAAAGCCGTAGCGACTACGGAAATCAATACAGCTGCCGAACTTTTATTACTACCCTCGACGAGACAAAAAGTATTATTTGGAATTCTAATTGTCTTCGAAGCCTATAATCGTTTTCCAGAATTCAACAAAAAATATCTTCCGTCAGTGCTTTTCAAGTAATGTGTACTTTTTAATGACAGAACATTTTATTAATAAATAGTGTTGAGTACTTTAGAACTGCATTGAAAGAACTAGAATTGGTATTACTTGTTCCTCAATTTCATAAATATTTCAGTCGTAATTTTCATTTGAATATGTCGCCAGCTTTTCTCCCTTTAATATTACGTCAGCCGTAGGGAACTTAAACCTTTCAATAAATCGAACCACTTCAAAAAGTTCATAACACAAACTAAAAATATGCCATGTAAATTAATTTGCAAACAAAGCTTCCTTATCTCTGTTTCACGTTTAAACGAGTTGATTTGTGTAAATATTCACTTAAGCCGGGGTGAAATGTCCCGCCATATCTCAGCGACCTAAACGAGCTACCGGACACCGATACTTAAATTCCGTTCCTCTGAATGTCTCCGTCAGGGTTGGCAGCCGGCGCGGCGGCCAGCTAATTATGAGGAGAAACGACCCGTGTTTGCGCGTGGAAACATAAAGGAGGCGCGAAGGAGGCGGAGGAGGCGCGCGATTACGAAATGGCCAGCGGACGACACCAGCGCCGCCACCGCCCGCGGCGAAAGTCAAACGCGCCCGCCGCCACGGGGCGGCGCCGGCGAATCATTTCGAGAAGAGGGAGAACATTCCCGAGTGCGCAATGCCACTGCCACCGGGCTAAGTTTACTTCTAACTGTCTCTCCCTCGCGCGCCGTGCTGCCGCGGCGTCCCCCAGGGTTCCGCCCTTTTCGAAAGCCGTGCTCAGCGCCGTCGGTTCTGCCCCTCGCGAGCTGCCCGCTTATAATAATAATAATAATAATAATAATAATAATAATAATAATAATAATAATAATAATAATAATAATAATAATGTCTTTATTACTGGCAAGGCTCAGGCCGTAAGGCCTGCTCTTCCGCCTAACCACTTAAATATTTACATTTACATTATTACAATTGAGGCGTTCGGGCGGAGATAGTGATATATCACATTACTTACGAAATTGCAACGATCGTATTAACAACGATCGTATTAGTGGAAATGTGCTAGACATAACTAATGAAACATAAATTATGAATGTATTTTGATTGTCAATTTTGTGGACTCTAAAACTAATATGATATAAAGAGACCCCGTGTTTCTTATTTACAAGAGAGCCGTGGTAAATCAATAATTTTAGTTTCGTAAAATGTCAGAAATTCTCGAATACCGGAATGCCTCAATTGTGTACAAATTTAAAGAAAAAGCAGGGCATATTTTACAATTTTATTTATAACAGCGTGGTTCATCTAACGATGCTAGTTGAGGTTGCAGACGAGCTAAATTCTAACTAATTTGTACTGTGAAGTGCAAAGCAGGATTTAGCAGATACGTAAAAAAAGCCAAATTCATCAAGTCTTTCCAAATGAAATAACATTGCGATTCATCACATAAATTCTGTTACAGTTGTCTCTGTCAACGTTTTTTATCACACTCATACACTTTTCACGAAATCTACTAGATTTTCGTATTATGGACTGTATGTCTGATCAATTATTGTCCAGTGATGAGTTGTTGGTGAATGAATTATCTAAATGAAATGCATAGTGGCCCAACATTTCTTTTCATATTTTCAAAATGAGCAGCAATACGAATAAGAATGCAACACTTATTTATAATCATATTTTTATTAAACGAATCATCCAAATATTTAGATAACAATGTTTCTAATGTACTGATTATTTGATCCCAAGATAATATACCAACTATTTCCAATATATAATTCTCAAGAAGACAAAACTTTAAGTAATTCGCGTATGATGAGTGAATACAACTGTAAATTATTAACAGAAGTATAATTACTGGTGGTTCTGGGAAGAGAGTTTTGGGAGCCCATGTGGCAACAAGCAGGAATGAGAAAGCGTGTCTAAGCATAAGGAAATATTTCAAGGAAAATATTTTTCATTCGCTCGCTGCAACTTGTACAACACTTGTCTGAACAGTCAGTTTAAACTTAACGAGTATCTGAAATGCGGTTATATTGCCCATTAAATTAGTGCCGCCTTAAAGCGTGAATGTAAAAATACAGTTCTTTAAGATATGTTTACGTTTCTCCTTTCCTCTTGAATAATTTACCATTGCAACAACCAACTTCACGACTTACCGAGTTGATTGTACGGAAAATAATCAAACAATGAAGGATTGATCAGGCTGAGCAGTGACTGTCGTTTGAATTAATAACATTCTAACACATTCACAGTTTATCAGTGAATATTCGGTGTCGAGTTATTCAATCCCCTGGTTCGCTGACGTTGACGAACAAAAAAGTGATGACAAATAGAAATCGGAATGATGAATTACTGTCGTCTGACCCTGTCGAAGGCGATATCTCTCCAATCCCTCCAAATATTGCGTTATATGAACCATGAAAAAATGGTTTGCGGCAAAATGAAAAATCAGGAAATGGACAGTAATTATAGTACAATAATTAGTATGAAAGCTCAAAAAGAATCACACATTACCAACACGTAAGAAGTTAACGAATATCAATTTAATGAAACGAAGCTTTGATCACATTTTCTTATAATGACGAGGCCGCAGCCTGTTCCTCTTCATTAACAGTTGTCACCCATGATTGTCGAGGACGTGTGGAAAAGGAGGTTCCTATCAATACCCTAATTGGAGAAAGGATCCATGAATGTAGTTTTTTAGGTCGGTGAAAAGTTTTTCGAATAACATATTCCTGCCGTATCGTAACTGTTTTCTCTTTTAGTTTCCTATTCTTTTTATCACAATTATTCTTGTAAACTCTTCAGACGACATTTGTAAATTTACGGAGAAGGAAAGAAAAACAATGTCTCCGCAGAATTAATTATCTTTTTAAAATTATGTACTGTTCTTATAACTATGTGATATAGAAGTAAATATTGTAGTACATCATAATAAAAAACTAGAAGCAGTGATAACATGAAATATGTTAATGCATTCTCCGTTGATAAGCTGTTTTAATGGTTGCTGGCCATGAGTACTGAATGGCCGCATGCAAGAATGCAGTCATTCCCCGTTGCTTGTTTCTGAATTCCTGCAGTGTTCGCGAAACCCAAAACTCGTCAAGCGTAGAGTCATCGTTTACACCATACATTCTTGAAACACACCAGAGAATATTTATAAAATACACGGCGAAAATGTTGCTCATTATAATTAATAGGAATTGTATAAACGATTCCGCAGTACAATTCTAACTTGAGCTGTCCTTGTTTCCATCACAAAAGTTTTTCATTTTATTATACATTTTTTCTCCCCGGCTTAACTTTTAGTTATCTATCGGCATGTTTGTCGAAATTTTTTGCCATTTTCTTTCCTATTTTAATAAAAAAATAGAAATCATATCTATTGCAACGTTCGGTGGTTATTAAGCTTTATTGATAGTACGTACAATAAATAAGTATTGCTTCCAGTTGCAGTCAAAAGCATAAAATGAATGGATTAACACTACTTCGAACACATGTATGGTATGCATGCGCGCATACATGCACAAATATGTGACGTAAGAACTCTCATTCCCCCTTGTTTTATTCAAACAAGGTGATGTCACCCCTTCACGGAAGCATGCTTAATAAGGTACACGAATCTAAACGTACACGCTAACTCGTCCTTTATATCATGTCGCTATCTCCGTTAATATTGCGTAACCCATGCAACGGGCGTGAACCAAAAACAACCGGTTGCAGCGCAGGCGCCGCCTACGGCCGTCTCGCGTGCGAGCCCTCGCGCAAAGCAGGCGGTGCGCTGTTGTGCGGCGCTACCATTCGTCTTCCCTGGCGGGAAATACGTGCATGCGGGGCTCCGATGATAGTATGGACGTGTTTTAGACGGCGGCGCATTATTAAGCTGCGGAGACGGGAGCTAATAGCAGGTAAGAGAACGTTGTGCTCTCCGTTCTTGTCAAGAGAATCGAGGTCCATGACAAGAGTGTCGACGTTCATGATGAGAGTATTGAGGTTCATGACGAGAGTACCAAGGTTCATTACGAGAGTACCAAGGTTCATGACGAGAGTACCAAGGTTCATGACGAGAGTATCAAGGTTCGAGACGAGAGTATCAAGGTTCGTGACGAGAATATCAAGGTTCATGAAGAGAATATCAAGGTTCATGACAAGAGTATCGAGTTCACGTCGAAAGTATCGAAGTTCATGTCAAGAGTGTTCAGGTTCGTGTAAAGAGTCTCTAGGTATCAATAGTGGTCATATGCGATATTTATGATACTTTTAAACGGATTCGCGACGTATTTTCGCAGGATTCTTCAGTTCATGTGGTCTCTCGTTCCGTGACAACAAAACCATTATCATTATTGTTATGAATTATTCACTCACTCACCATGCGTCTTTGACTGTCACCGATGAGATGAGAATCAAGAAAGGAAATTAACAAAAAATTAAAACAATATATCTTTTTCTTATATACAAGCTTAAGAGCTCCAGGGGACAAGAAGTACAACTGCTGTGAACAGTTGATATTAAATGGTTATCTTTTAGAACTTTAATACATTTTCAAGTATCAAAATGTTTATGAAAATATGTAGCTCTTGGTCTCTGTCTTGGGAGTAGTCCCAGTGTGAATGAACTATTTATGCAATCCATTTATGGCGTCCCTGCGACGGCCGACTCGTGGGAAAACGTGCCAGTGAGGGGCATTGTGTGGAAAATGCCTCTGGCATTAGTTGTCTCACTCGCCCTCTAATGAAGTTGATAGTTTCTACAATTGAAATCGGCCTCGTGATTAGCTGTTTTTGCTGCTAGGACTCGTTACGAGATACATGTGCGGACTATCGTACAGCTTGTTACTCGGTGGTAACATACCACCTTTTGCGAAGAAAAAATGCATGCATAATTAAATTAACTTTACCTCAACTCCATATATCTTCAGAAAGCTTCACCTCAGTTCCAAAAGATACCTTTCACGTAATTCTAGCAGCAAAAGTATTTTTAAAACACCCCATATATTTATATACTTAAAATGTATGAATCTATTATCTCACATTAACAAAAACGTTCGTCGTGAATTACAATTTTTTAAGAAATGCCTCTAACGAATATGAAAAGTGCAGCCTAATAAAATTTCCATTTTATACTTTTTGTGAACTATCTACACTATCCTAGATTCCCATAAGTACCTCTCGAATCTTAACTATTCATCTAAATTATATTATTCATTGAAACCAAAGTTTCTTCGATCTTCGCTGTATCTCGTAATTCGCTGTATTTTGATTGTACCTTTCGTCGTGCACAAGATTCATAAACTGAAAAATATGTGCAGAAAGCCCGCAACATCATAACTGTAGAAGCCGCTGTCTGTTAGAGCAAGCCTCAGTGTTGAGCGCAATCCCCCGACTAACGGTCCGGCCGGCGCTCTTTTTCCAGAGTAGTAGGCCTCGGTTCGAGTCCGCAGCCCTCAGGCGGCGGGTAGGCGGCGGCGCCTCGGCGCGGCGGTACAAAAGAAACAGCAGAAAGCTGCGGCCGCCCGGACTGCCCACAACCACGGGCGGTGTCTTTTAGACCCTTTTCTAGCACCTCCTGGCAAACCACTTCCTAGAAGGACGCGTGCACCAACGAGGAGAAAGTCACGTATGCCAGTGATTCTGCTGATTCAGTGTTTTTATTCAGAAAAAAATCGTTACCACTATTCCACATGAATTTTGACAAAAAAGGGTTTTGTGAGATACTTATTTTCAGCAATAATGTGCTCGAAGAAGTCTCTTTATTTTTAGATTTAGTAAAAAACATACAAATCAAATGTTAAAATCTCAATAGATCTACTCTGAATACACTTAGTATGGAAACACCACTTATTGAGCACATGATAATTTGTCGCATGCTGTGTCTTAATTTTCATTCGATACAAAACGAATGATGAATATAAAACAAGAAAAAAATAACAATATTTATAAGTAACTTTTAAACCAAAACAAAATTTTATCTCCTGTTATGAAGGACGAAACAACTTTGAGGTATCATTGAACTAACTTGGTGTTAAATCCATATAAGTCATGATGTCGCAACGAATGAGCAAAAGAGCAAATAATCACACAATGTCGTTGAAGAATACCTAGTACATCTGCGTTCCCTATCCATGAAAATAACGTTACCAGATACAAGTTCAGAATAACTTACTACTGCCGAAACGTGCCGCCGAAACAAAAAACTAGAATTTGTACGATTCTTTGAATTTCCAAAGTAAATATCACAGTCGAAATCGTATTCTGAAATGTTGCGGCTTCCGCTATCTGACCAAGAAATCACCAAAACTCATCGATGGAGCCATTGTATCATTTTTATATCTCCCTCAACGCCAAGAAAATCCTTATAAGTCCAAAATGGAGTGTTCATTTGTCGGTGCGCGTTATGCCGCCGGTTTTTACAGCGCCTGGTCGACAAAGCGAAGGCATCGCGCGTTTTGTAAAGGACCCATTCAGAGTGGACAATAATGTTTGTTTTCAGAACTACGTGTTCTGACTGTTGATGGGGCGCGAACACGGGTCTCCGCCGTAGCTTCCAGGATCGCATCTACCATCACCACCGTCCTCAACATCTGTCACCGTCGCCACCGCCGTTTTGCCAGAATCACATCCTCTGTCACCTCCCCCTGTCTGTCTATAATCTACATCCTCTTAGATTCCGGTCCAAAATGATACAAAGACGAAACCTCGTCTAGGTGAACGTAATTTTTCGGTTGCAGTCGCCACATCTACAGCTTCTTTCAACGGAAGTATCTTCATTAAAACTCCAGAACATTATGGAACCAGGCTGAGCGCCTTTTGTGAGTTGAATTAGCTTCTAGAAAGGTATAAATGAATGCCGGTGAAAGAGGAAGATGAGGAAGGAAGAACCAAGAAAACCTACCGGGAATCCGACCAGCTCATCAC
The DNA here is from genome assembly GCA_011170035.1 of Teleogryllus occipitalis. Classification (NCBI taxonomy): domain Eukaryota; kingdom Metazoa; phylum Arthropoda; class Insecta; order Orthoptera; family Gryllidae; genus Teleogryllus; species Teleogryllus occipitalis. The sequence goes on along the minus strand of BLKR01001703.1, from coordinate 237,374 downwards.
GAATTCCACTAGGAATGAACCCGCTCCTGCGATCGTGTCGCGGACGACAAACACTGCTTGTGCCTGAGTTCCTTGCCGCCCCAAGCTGCTCGTGGCCTGCTGCGTCGCGTCGAGTCGAGTCGCGTCGCGTCGCGTCACGCCGCACCGCGCGTCGGCCCACGGGCCGCCGGCTGGCCAGTCTGCAGACCGATATTTTTAGCGCCCGCTGCGATGAGGGGCGCGGCGTGTTTGTTGGACTAGTGGCCTCCCCGCTGCCACCATTATTACGGTTCTATTTCGAATGATATTTGCTTGCTTAGTTCTTCTGTTGGTGTTTCCTTGACGTCTCTATTCGTCCCGCGATGCTCGACAGTTTTGGAACAGTGACCCTTTAGAAGCTAGGCACTTACAAAGAAAGAAAATGCAGAAATACTGCCTTATTTCTGGCATTCTAAGAGCTTAGCCCTTATTTTATTTACGTTTTGCTAATTTGATGAATGTTATGAGCCTCTGCAACTCTCAGAAAGAAGAGTTCGTTCACATGGTGTCAAAAAGAAACCATCTCCTTAAGGATATTTTATTTGTTAAGTTATATTTTTTTATAACTCAGGGTTTTGGGTCCCTTTAAATATTAAGGTCATTTAGGCTCATGAGTCTCGAGCCTAAATGACCTCACGATACAATGATAAGATAGCGATCATGGGGCAAAAGTGAAACGAGATGCAGGGAGAACTGGAGAACACACGATTAAAATGCTCGCTCGAAAGCTCGCTCTTTTCGCCATATATTCCAGCAAAATTGGCCGGGGATCGAGCTCGGTCACCAACGGTGGAAGGTCTATACACTAGCCAATACACCACCAGTTCCCTTTGGAAACGTTACAAACAAACATAAACCCACTCTAAAATGTTTAACAACAGAAGAAATTAGTGTGATATAATTAAGTATAAGGCAAATATGAAATTTAAAAAGTGTGCTTGATTACTTTATTGATGGAAGAAAGCACTGTTTCACATTGAATATGATAACAGAATTTAGTTACGAACGAGGTGGAACACTTGTAGTGTGTTCTCCAGTTTTCTTTGAACCTCGTTCCGTTTCTGCACCATGATTAGTCACATAATCATTATCGCTCTCTTGTCACTAGATCAGTTACAGCATGTTATTTTAGTTACAGCATGTAGCTAAAGACTTTATAGATCCTTTAACATCTATCCAAGAACATCAGCTGTACAAATATGAGTTTCATCTACTCCCCTCAAATGGGCAGATCACAGCACTTCTATCCCTTACCTTGGAGTACTTCTAGACACCCGGTTAACCTGGAAAGCCCATATACGTTCACGTCTAAATCTAGCCTAGTCTAAATCTTGCCCTTCGCCAACTCTATCCTCTTATTAATAGAAAGTCTTCCCTTAACCTAAAAACCACCATTCACTTATATAAATCACAAGTCCGCCCTGCAATCACGTACCCTGCACCGCTATGGGGAGGTGCCGCCTCCTCAACAATAAAGCATATCTAAACCCTACAAAATAAAGTCCTCCGCACTGCCTTAAATGCCCCATGGTACATATTTAATGATCAAATTCACAATGATCATTAGATACCATATCATAAGCGCCGTTATCTCACCCAATCCACAAACCACCGCAATAACTCCCAAGCACCCCAACCTGATTTCTTGTAGAGGAGCTCAGTGGGATCATCCTCCCTCTTATTTTTGTCTGTATATTATTGTATACGCAAACAATTCTGTAAAGTGGCTATGTACGCTGTATCAGAAAAAATTTTGAATAAAAAACAACAAAAAACAAATATGAAGTTAATAGTAATAAATAAGAAGGGGAAATAAAGCCTCATGAGACGCAGATCACATCTACCACGTGATAAGATTTTCAAAAATCGAAAGCCGTGTACGAACATATCTGAATTTCGAGGGCGCGGGTGCATTGGCTCGGGCGACGGCGCGACGGGGAAGAGCAGAGGCCCACATTCTGCCGCGCTCGCCCCGCCCGCGTGGCCGGAACAATGGCCGGCGGTATCTGGCGGCCATCGCGTCGATCGCCGGCCGGCCACCCGCCGCCGCCCATTGTTTCGGCCGCAGTCCGAGGGGCGGCGCCGGCGGCAGGGGATGCCGATGCGCCGGCGGTCAGCGTGGCTGGAGGGCCGGGGCTCGAAGAAAGGTGCCGGCCAGCAGGGGAAGTGAAGCGTACAGGAGTGCGTTACGGAATTGCGGGACTGCTGGACGCTGTGGGATTCAAACATGTAGAGAGAATACCTATTTGATTTTAAAATATTTTTAACAGCGTTTAGTACTGAAGGGATTTAGCGTTGATTAGAATGTTTGGAATTACACATTCAACGAAGGTTCTTTTCTCTTTACATTACGTCAACAGGTTGCTCATCAATTAGAAAACTATAATACCCCCCCCAAAAAAAATCGGTAAAATTATGAAGAAATAGAGTCACATATAGTTACAAATTAATGGTGGCGGATGGATGACGAACCAAAATCAGTGGATGGCCGTTCTAGTATTATTATGTTTGTTAATTAACTTTTTAACATTGATTGGCAAAGATTGGATAAGAAAGACGGATTAAAGAATATTTTTCGAGTTTGTTAATATTTACCTCCTTTTGGAATTTTAGTTGTAATTCACATCTGATTAATATTCTTTGATCACAATGTCTAAAAAAAAGAATAAATCGATTGGATACGACTTGTATTCACGTAACTCTAGAATTGAGCAACGCAGGCGTCTGTGTTTTGAAAACACGTACATCGGAATTCCTCTGGAACAGCGAAGCAACACGAAAGGATCCGAGGGTCCTCTCCCGACCTTCGGATGTCGCGCGCGCTTATCCTGTTGGTGAAAGAAATACAGCCAGGTGTATTTTATCGGTCACAATGGCAGAGCGCGGGACTCTGCCGCCATCTGCACTGTGTGCCCGGCGCGGCGCCGCGCTAGGCGCTGGCAGGAAAGGGGAGAGTGGCGAAAACACCGAAGATTATGTTCAGTGGAGGAGAATGCGAAGGGACGAGAAGAGCAAAAGCAAAAAAGTACAAGAACGAAGAACAATAGATGAAAAATATGTTTCTAAAATGTAGCCTATCAGACAACGTGAGGGAGAGCAGAAAGAAGAGAACAGATAAGTGTTAGGGATGGCGCAAACAAAGTGATATACAAAAGACAAATGAAATCAATGAAGAGCGAAAATTTAAATTAAAAAATCAGTACAGGAGAGAAGACAAAGTAGTAATTTACAAGACGAAATATCTTCAAATATAAGATGCTTGATTGACTGATTGTTGATGATTCCGGGTGCATCAGCAGCTTTGGTTATTATTCCCATAAGTGTAGTGATTGTTTCTCTCTCGAGATGTTGCCTTCCACCGCTGAGTGGCGAGATCCGGCGCCGACGGCTAGCGGTTTTCCCTAACCAGGTATCTCCCACCAGCGGGGCACCGCCCCAGATGGGACAAGTCAAGTTCTAAGTCTCGCTCGTGACACGTAGCGAAGTGGCTAGCCTTTCACCTCTGAGGGTTCGATTCCCGTCGAATCTCATGTGAAATTTGTTCAAACAAAACGAGTTTGGCTGCTTCACAAGGGCTAGTCCAACCCTTGTGATGTGTCCTAAACCCTGCCCCTATCCTTATTACTTCCCAATTCTGTCCGCTGGGTAATGGAGGCGCGTACGCGCGCATGCTACCTGGCGGTCCTCTTGACAATTGACTGCGCCGTGACGCGACATGACAAAAAGCTAATGGAGGATTACTCCCCAGCGCAAAGCGCTCAACGTCCCTTAAGGGGCTTGGAGACGCATTGCGTCAAAATGGCAGACGCAACAAATTTAAAAAAGTCCCAGACTGGTCTCCCGGCATATGTAGAAGTGTAATGCATGTTAGTGTAAGGGGATAGGATAGGACAAGGAAGAGGTAGGAATGATCGCGCGCGCGCGCGCTGTCCGTGACCCGTTTGTTAGGGTACTGCTCCAGCATTCACATGATGTTGATCGGAGAAACCACGGAAAACTACCGATCAGAGCAGCCGGCCACTAGAACTCTCCTTCAGACAGCGACTGCATTCGACCTAGCTGACTAGCTAGTGTCGAAAATCTTGCCACCGTCGGGACTCGAACCTAGGACCTCCGGGTCAGACGGACTACAGTGACATGAGTCGATGCCCTGAGTCATGTCTCCCGATTTAAAAATGAGAATATACTGATCCAGAAGAAAAGTAAGGTAAGGTGAGGCGAGGTGAGAAAAGGAGAAGATGGTCGCAGCGCAGGAGAGTGGGAATGAGGGAGCGTCGGAGGGGGCGGCAGAGGTTTACGGCACGCGCGGCGGCGGCGGGCCGGTGAGTCCGGAACGAAATACAATTTCATTCCGGCCAGAAATTGGCCATGCCTCGGCGGGCGAACGGCGGCTGAAGAATGCGGCGGCGCCTGCCGCCCGCACCTTATTTATCGTCTCTCGGCTTTCGCCCGACGCTTTTGTGGCCAAAATATGCATAATGTATGGAACAGCTGTCATCGCCAGTCACTATCTATCGCACAGCCAAAGATATACGAAAATGATATTTCACGGGTTTAAGCAGGTGTGGTCCGCGAAAAGGAATTCTATTCATCTGAGAAGATATACGAGCATTTAGAGATTTCGTCACAGCTTTGATAGTGTCTAGATTTGTAAGAAAAGTGGCTCTTTCGTGTTGAAAGAACCGCATAAAATTCAATATCATTGTCAAATATGTATTTATTCGAAGTGGTTGTCTCATATGTTATGTTAAAAATATTTTAATTTTAAACATACTAGAGTGATAACTGATCACAAAAGAATCAAAACTCAAATCAACTTGAAAGTCACTCGCGTCATCACAGAATGGCTGTTTAATTTTATTGCGGCAGTATAACTCTAGTGCCTCAAAAACAGCCTGCAAAAAGCTATTTGGCCTTATCTGGAGAAGACGTTGCAGTCGGTTCAAGAGACAATACAACAGGTCGATTTGTATCGCGATGCTTCGTCATGGTCAGCTTCCCAAGTCGACGCCATCCGAATCCACATATACTCCTTACAGCATTGTAAATACTACCGCGAATATGATTTGAAAGTTAGATCAGTTCACAAACAAGCTACAGTATATTTAGCTTGAGTACCAAACAATAATCTACTAAGAGTAATGGTATCTCCTTTATGTATTTGAAGTCGCTCGGAGCATTAAGATGAACACAAGAACCATTATCATTTTACATCCCAAATACGTTATCCGTTATTACGATTTGAGAATGCGATGTTCCGTACAGAAATAAGTGGTGCTGAGAGACTAAGAAACTACATGATTATTGTGTATTTTATTGAAGTAAATACGTAATTCATAACAAATTGCATGGAGATCTGTTTCTTTAATAAAGAAATTACGCTTAGATCAAAACACAAATGAAATTGGCAAAAACAAAAAACACAATAATTGAACCAAATTAACGAGAGACCAAGTAAAGATCTTTGAGTTCCCTTAATGGCAGTTATTAGAAGAAAACACGTACGCACAAGTAATCGTCCGAATGAAGTACTTTTCTCGACTTTAATGATCTAAAAAAATCAATACTTCTTTTGTTTGCGCTCAGGTCAATGATCTTCAGTTTGAAGGTCTTCTTTGATAGAGATTGTTCCAATATCCTTTCACGGGATATTTACCACAAAATGCTTTGATTTTTAAGCTAATTTTAAGAAAATGAAGTAAAGCACAATAAAGCGTAAACAACATAAAATTTATATTTTTTTATTGTTCAGCCCTTTTTCAGTTACGACTTTTCTTCTCTCTCGACTATAATCATTCCCAAAACAGACAAATCGCTCCATAACGCATACATTTGCGGCACAAACTCTGAACACAAAATGTACACTAACATTTCTGAATTCTACTTGAAAATTAAAATAACGTGAGAAGACAATCCTATTAATCAAAGTAATGACATAGATGTTTGGAAGGTATTCAATGAAACACAAAACTGATATAACTATAATTCAAACCTGAATTGTCATTTCAATTCTTGCGCGTTTTCATTACCTTCTATTACTCGTACACATCCAATCAATTTCATTGTATCAAAATGTTATTCTTGAACGAGATTGCTCACACCGTTCAGTGATTAGATATTTAAAATGAAAGATGGTTCCTTATTTACACAGCTATTATAATAATGTTATTTTAAGTTTTACATGGTAACATTTTGATAATCCTAAATGTTTCAATGCTAATAATTGGCACCAAATCTCCTGCACATAGCAGCGCTGATATAGAGTGAAGAGTACACTTCTTTCAAGTGGAAGCAGATGGTTGAAAAGTGTGAAAATAGGAGCTTAAATATAATAGAATTGATTGATTGTTAGTGATTCCGGGCGCATCAACTACTGAGGTCATTAGTCCCGTAAGTGTAGTGCATGTTTTCTCATCGGGAGGTGGCGGTGATCATTCCCCCACAGGATGGCGAGATCCGGCGCCGACCTACCGTCGACAACTGGAGTTTCCCCTAACCAGGTATCTCCAACCATCGGAGCACCGCCTCAGTCGCGACAAGTTCGAGGTCCCCGACCGGTCTCCCGGTGTGTGTGGTAGTGTAGCGCATGTTAGTGTAAGTGTGTGTAAGGGGAGAGGATAGGACAAGGGAGAGGTAGGAAAGATCGCGCGCGGTCCATGGCCCGTTTGTTAGGGTACTGCTCCGGCTTTCGCCTGGTGTTGATCGGAGAAAACATGGAAAACTAGAAATCTCCTTCAGCCAGCGACCTGGATGAAATTTGACCGGGCTGAAAAGCTAGTGTGGAAAATCCTGCCCCGTCTGGACTCGAACCTAGAACCTCCCGGTTCACTGCGAGGCACTACAGTGACATCAGTTGATGCACTGAGCCACCGCTTCCGGTTATAATAAAATGAGGTAATATGCATTTCTATTAAAATATGATTAAAATATAATAGAATGATGAATAGTTTAAAGAAGTTATGTAAAAAATAATAACATATACAATAATGTGTTTTTAATTCCAATTTTAAATTAGTTATATTATTTACAGTTAATAATATTAAGAAGATCTTATTGCATTTATTTAATTTTATTAGTACATATCTGACTGGAAATCATCTGACTGGATGCGTTTCAATTGACGGTTTTTAAACCTTTCCAATATCCTTGATTCGGTTTCAAAGGTTCAATCAAAATTGATTGTTCATACTGAAGACAATGGATATTGCAAGTCGACGTAAACGTTTCCACAGGTGGGAGAGAGAGAGAGTAAATGGAAATATTCAATTGTCACAAGAGTAACTATTGGCTTTTCACATAAAGTCTTTGTACAGATGTGTACAAGACTATTATCGCTTAAGTCGTCGAGTCACCCACGGCAAGTTCAGTACGTTTGAGTGAGAAGTCCGCAAACTAAGAACACCTGCGAATATTAACACTGCCAGATTACTGTTCTGGTTTTTACAGCACATTTCAATCTAATGTTGATCAAGATAAGCGAGACATCACTGAGAAAAATGTTTGTTTTCAGTCATCAAATCCCTTTATGCTGCATGCAGACAGTTAACGAAAAACGGCCCAAGCAGGTATTCAGTTTACTACGCATCGATGACGTTAATTATGTAACTGCACATTCGATTTATTTAATCAGGAATCAGTTCGATATAATATTTCCTCCTTTTTACCAAAAACGTTAATTCCAAGTATTTAACGTTGGAGTTTTCAGTTTTTTTATTAACACTGCTTCTTAATAAACAAACGACAATTTTATTTAATTGGTATTTCATTATTAAACCGATTTTATTACGTTTTTCTCCCTGAAGTAACATAAAAGTACAAAATGGTAGGGAAGTAAGGAAATGATAATTTATTTGCTTACTGGGATCTGTGCCTGGCGAGGAATAGGACTCGCGAGAAACAAGTAGAGATATGAGGCAATCGAATATTTAATTGCTACTACATTAAAGTAAACGAATCGGGAGAAATCAATTAAATCATCGGAGAATCGTAACGAAATTCACGGGAAGAAACGTACTTCAAAAGCGGAAACAACCCGGTACATTTCACGATTCACTGCGAGATTACAAACGCCGCCCGCACACAACTGGCACCTCGGCCGACAGCGAAGTGGGCCATCTGCTCCAGGCAAGGGGTGTAGCTGGGAGCGAAGATGGAGGGGAGGGTTGAGGGAGATGGAGGGGTGGGTTGGGCGAGATGGAGGGGAGAGGGAAGAGGAGGGGGTAGAGGGAGGGGAGGGGAGAGTGGGAGGGGAGGGGAGAGTGGGAGGGGAGGGGAGAGTGAGAGAGGGGAGGGATGTGGGGTCGGGGGTGCGCGAAGGAGACGGTGGGTGAGGGGAGGTGCAGGACGTGCTGCGGGGCAGGGCGGGAGCGGGGTTGGGCGGGGGGCAGGGTGGAGCGGGGCGGGGCGGAGCGGGGCGGGGCGGGGATGGAAGGGGAAGGAAAGGGTAGCGAGTGGGGCGACGTCGTGGGGTGGGGCGGGGAGAAGATGGGCGGGGAGGGGATGGGATGGGACAGGCGGGGTGGAGTGGGGCGGTGGGACGAGGCGCAACGCGACGGGGCGCGGGGCACCTGCGGGCAGAGTGTGTAAGCGCAGACGGCTGAGTGGCAAAGAGCCGCCTGCCGTCGCGCCACGCGTGCTTGGGGACCTCGCGCAAATACGCCTCTGCTTCAAAGCGAGCCCCCACGCACGCCGCCCCCGCCCCGCCGCCTCCGCCGCCCCTGCTAGCAGCCTACCAGCACAACGGAAGAGGGCAGGATTTTTGACATTTTTTTTCGTTTTTGTTCATGCTGATCATCCCACTGGCTTTACAAGTACGTGAACACATTTTTCTAAAAATAGTTTTTAAATGCACGGAGTCGGATTAGAGGTCCTGCTTGTTGCACTTTGGATGAGATACATTTATTTACATTCTTATAATTAATTAAGCTGTAGATAAAATGAATGCCTGAGAATTGTTAGATTAGTGGAACACATAAAAATTTCCTTTTTACTCGTAAATTTATGGATTTTGTCACTAAATGTTTGCTAATGGTGTAGAAAGTTTGAGTCGAGTTAAAGAAGAATAATGAGTTTGAGTGTCGTAGGAAATAACGTTTCTGACTCAACACTTCCTCTTCTAACTACTCAGTCTCTGTATAACGAGATGTCAACAATAATATTATTTGTAGGTATTTCGCGCACACATGCACCTGATAGTGTTGGGTTCTTTACGTTGTTAGAAGGTTACATCGAACAAGGAAGTCAATAGGTGGTTTAAAAGAAGAGCCCAGTGACGCTGGCGGAGACATAAAAACATGTCAAAAGAATGGTGATATGGACTAAGAAAAGACCGTTGCATAAAAAGATATGTAAATCTACATTCGTACCACAAGTATTAATAAATAAATAATCACATCATTTCTCAATTGCGAAGGTCGAGAGAAAACAATTTTGGCACATGAGTGGTTGAAAAATAATTCGTCCAGTCTGAAATAAAATATTTTACTACGCTTTAAGTAAGCCAGTAGACATGATATTTGGAAATAAAAAATCTTTAAGCTATTACAAGCTTATTGTTTCGTATTTCCCACCACAAATTTGGCAGAATTCCTATCTTTAAAAAATGCGCTTTCAAATAAAAATGTTGCAAATCGGGGAGTGGTGTAAATTCACCCCTCTTTAAAAGACCTCGAGAGAAAAATATTGAAGAAAAGAGGGAAATAAAGTACTCTAAAAGGAAAGTTGAACGGCAGAAAATCTTGTAGAAAGCATTTATATTTTCCTGAGTTCAGCCGAGATCTTGTGGTAATTCATATTATACATGTATAAAGGAGGTAATCAGACCAGAATGTATAAGAAAAATAGTGTATTTAACACATTATACACTAAAACACATATTTTCTAACTAGTTTCGGGGAACAACAAACGAATCCCTTTCAGAGACTGCCCACACAACAGTGGTTCAGCGAACCGCACCATGTGGACAGGGCTGAAAGGGATACTATTGTTGTATTCTGCTAGCCTCAATCTGTGCATGTTTGACCACGTTACTTGAATATGTTTTAGATAATAACGTTGCTTGTACCACTGAAGGTGGGGAAAGTTCCTCGAAACTTTTTTGGTAATATGTGTTAAATACACACACTAATTTTCGTATTCTTTGTGGTCTACGTCCATCATACGTCTATGAAACATGAATTTGTAAGAAATAGAATAATTACGGTTAAGATCAGCGTATGAGCCGAAAATTCCTCCCAAATGAAGCATGCACATGGCAAGTAATTCATTTCGGGGCATGCTGTAGAATCAACCGGTACTCGTATCGGAAACCTCTTTTCGCGAAGCGAAGGCGCAAGCTCTCGTCGCCCCTCGTGCAGCAAACGCCCCGCCGCGGGACTGCTCTTCTGCCGCTATCCGCCGCCGCCATCTCGGCGTGAACCGCTTTGACGAGGCATTTGCCGCCGCACCCGTAATTACCCCGACCACATCAGCGCTTCGGGGAACAGAGATGTAAAATGTCTGCAGCAAATTGCACCGGCCAAGAGTCGAACCGGAGTTTCCCGGTTTCGTGAGATGAATAGGGACGATCGTCAATAGGGCTGTATGTCCCGATTTTCTCCGCCACATTAATACCAGACGAGTTCTTGAGCAGAAATTTCAATTCATAATGGTTGCAACAATAAATTTCTAAAACTCAGTGTGCATGTCAGCACACTATACTACACACTGATTGTAGCATTAAATAATTCTTAATTTTTATTCAAAGTGGATGTCACCATCCCATAGCAAGTTCCAACACTGAATGCCAATCGGCAGGTGACAAATGGCCGGGCACGGCCCACAAACAGAACATTAGTGTCAATGCAGGTAGTTATCGCCTACCAAGGGCTGTTTACGAGAAGGCTGCAGAATGTGAGCCTCTGCCTGCAGGAAGAGAAGTTGGGTGGAGACTGTATCTGAGAAGACTTTCTGGAAAGAAGAAACATCGTGCAGACACTAAGCGGTTTGAATATTGACAAACGCTCATTTTCACACTCCACATTACTAAATACGGAGGAAAAGTTATACTAAAATACAGGAGAAACGACACATACTTGTTTATGAATGAAGTGAGTGGATAGGAGCATAACTAGTTCCTCTTTCCAGACCATTTTCTTGAGGGGGCACACTGCAGTGCCGTATGTTAGCTCTACTCTAAAGGCACCATGTGTTCGAGCAGAATGCTCACCTGCTACTTGGTATGTTCGACGACCCAACTTCCACTTCGTAAGCGTCTCACATAACAAAACTGCCTTAAATGCTCACTCTCTTTCTCTCTCTGTGTTTGTCTCTGTCTCTCTCTGTGTTTGTCTCTGTCTCTCTCTGTGTTTGTCTCTGTCTCTCTCTGTGTTTGTCTCTGTCTCTCTCTGTGTTTGTCTCTGTCTCTCTCTGTGTTTGTCTCTGTCTCTCTCTGTGTTTGTCTCTGTCTCTCTCTGTGTTTGTCTCTGTCTCTCTCTGTGTTTGTCTCTGTCTCTCTCTGTCTCTGTCTCTCTGTCTCTGTCTCTGTGTTTGTCTCTGTCTCTCTCTGTGTTTGTCTCTGTCTCTCTCTGTGTTTATCTCTGTCTCTCACTGTGTTTGTCTCTGTCTTTCTCTGTCTCTCTCTTGATACATTACTACATTCATCTACGCATTGCTTCCTCCCACACAGTTCACTCACTGTCTGTTCTTTGAATCCGTAACATTAGGCAAGTAAACCAGTGTTATGAGGATATTAATTTCATTCGATTTGATCCTCTTTTTGTGTCCAGTGATTTATTATTCTCAACTAACTTCGATTTAAGTGATTATATTATTATTTAAGTGATAGTTGGGTGGAAACTGTTTTCAAATTTTACTTTCGATAGTGAAATTAGGCGTCAAATCAATTTCACGCCAGTCCGGAAACGCGTCTTACCTTTCACTAGCCGGAGAATTTCTGCGAAGTCTACTTAATATATTTTCTATTATTTTCCGGTATCTATGTTTATTTTCTCCTTTTCCTTACACGATTGGCCATCAAATCAAACATTTGCTTTCATATATTAAAAAAAATTACATTACGAATGTCGTGGCAGAATATTCATGTTTATTTTTTATATGTACTGAGACTGGAATCACACACTCACACACACACACACACACACAGAAAAGAAGGATGCAAGCACCACGTCTTTGTGGGTGGGTTTTCAACGTAATAAGTCTTTTGTGGTCCTGAGCGATTGAAATTTTAACAGCATTAAGGGCATCTTTGACCTTTTTGGTTAGATCGAATACTTTATTAGAGAAACTGAATAAAACATTGCATGGACTGAAAAAAAGGTATCTATTCGCGATGTTCTATTTCAATATCTGTAACTGAATACGACCTCTCCCGCTTCCATAAGACTGATGAAGCTAAGGCTCTCTTGACGGTGATAAAATATTCAGAAGAAAAGCTAACACTTTCAGCGAAATTTAAAAGAAATTGCAAAAATATAATTCTTTATTATCTGATAAATAAACATCACAATCCATTACATTTGAAATCACATATTTTTTCATATTGAAAATTAAACCTCATTCATAATTTGTTAATCCCTTTATTATTTTCATAAAATTCAAATGATTAATTCAGTAGCACTTGGGTGGCTTGGTAGTGAATTCAGTCGGCAGATCACACGTTGGGAACAAACCGCATCCCTCCTTTTTCTTGGAAGGTCACATTAATCTAAATGGTTCCTTACATCGCCGCCTAGTTTTTCAAATGATTTACGATTCTTAGTTTTGCAAATGTGCCAATTTCAACAGGTATTCAGGAGCAAGGTGAGAAGACCCCTGATAATAATCTACCATTCTTGGAAACCATTATTACACTGCAGGTGGGCCCTCCGTAGGTACTAATAAATGATGAATTTTCTTATAACAGAACAAAAAAGTTAACAATATACTCTCTGATACATTAGGAGTGAAATATTACGACCAAAATTGAACTTATCAACAAAATATATATCGCTCTTACAGTGACTGTGCAAATTAAACTAATTACATTTAATCTTATGAATTCTATCACTGTCACAAGCAATATGATAATGGAAATAGCAATTATGATTCCCTCCCTTCCCACAAATTTTCAAATATCTGCATATAAAGATCAATGAGCATGTCGATAGAGGTTCGCTTTAATCACTGACATTGCAAAAACGCGTCGGCGATCGGCCACAGACGTCAAAGTGGACCAATAAATCAGCCGTCGACCTGGAGGGAGGGCGCAAGGAGGAGGACGGCGATGGGGAGGGCCGTGACGGGAGGAGCGCTGGATTTCGGGCAAACAAATTGCCTGGCGCCGCCCGCCCGATTTATCATCCGTTCGCGTCGAGGGCGCGGGTTCGGTCCCAGAGAAGAGCGGTTCGCCTTGACTCAGTGCGCGTCACGCGAGCGGGCTACTCACGACACCCATCACGGCGCGCACGCCCCCTCCATGTTCCGGAGCTCCGTGCCAAGTTTTCTCGACTTAGAGGCTCAGAAGCGGGGCGCGGAGAATAAACTACGTGAAAAGAACGGAGTTGTTCTTACAGTAAACGAATTTCCATCAACGAATTCAATTTCCCGGGTGATCTTGGTCGTTTTAGAATTTCCGTAATGAAGAGAAATAGACTGATGTAAAATTTATTTATATGTAAAGAAGTACATGTAACTATTACTTGCTAATATTTCAATTCGTATTAATAAATAGAATTAGTTATATTTATCTCCGTTCCGTGGCACTAAAAAAGATCAATCTTATTTTCACCAATACAAAACAACATGAAATGGAATGTCGCCAGATATGTCCTTGTACTTACATAAATGTTTTCATTCCTAACTCAATAACATTATTTATCATTTAATATATCATCGTTTCCTACAAATGATACTAGGTCGATTAACAGAAAAGCTTTATTCAAGCCATATTTATTTTTTCAGATAGTTGAAGTCCGAGTACATTCATGAAATTCCTAAAAAAGTACGTAGTAAATGTTCATTTTCAAACAAAACTGGACTTCACAAAAGTAAACACAACGAAGAAGTTACGTACTATGGTCACAACTAAACCTATTTCGCACATAAATTAGACGAAGAAATGATGGTACTATTTACTCTTTTCCGTTGTTGTTTTTTCTCTTACACGAGCACTCTCGCACGTCTGTCGACACTGATGTTGAGAGGGAATGTGTAGACCACACTCTCTTACTACGGACACACCGTGAGATGTTTCAGCGCGAGGGAGTTTAATTGAATGCAGGTTTTTTTCGAACAAGATGATTGATCGAAGACCCAATGACATGGGCTAGTACACAAAACAGAATCGCAATTTGATACCTCTGTCCCACTGACGCCGCAGTCGATACGAGGGACCAATACAAAATAAAAACACCACTCGTTACGAGGATCGGTGGGGCAACACAATGAGAAACCAACTTCATCAGCAGATTAACTCGGCGTGACGAGTAATATATCACGCACCCTCGAACCCTCCCTGCGAATCACTTTGTTCCTGTAGAGTAGCGCCGTCTGTCAAGGCTATCCTTGGTGGAATTCGTGCGCGAAGACAAGATCTTTAGTCGGGTGACCGTACCAGACGAGTGGCCCGCGCACAGTGAGCCGAAATGCACATTTCACGAACCAACAAATTTCAAGCACAAAGAGCGCATTTTCTGAGCTTTCCAAGCAGATGCTTCAATCAAAGAAGTTAAAACATGTATTCTTCACATTCTTAAAATCTCGATTTTCAACTTTTTCAACATTTCTATTTGATTTCCATTATTATTTTCATTGTGAGAAATTATTTGATGTTATTGGCACGTACGTCTAGACTCAAGTAGACTGCAAAATGTTTCTTCATGACTCTTCTTAAAATTGATTTATTTATAACTTCAGTTATCCTTTTACTAATTTATGTAAATGAATTTACAGTAACTTTTGCTGAAAAGTGAACTACAGTACTTAACATTTCGATTAATATCTCTATTTTACGTCATCATTATCTTCAAGGAGAAGTGTTTAACTCCTATGGGACAACAATCATATTTATCAATAAAGAATCGTACTGTCCAGGATTGTAAGTACCGTCTTTAACAACTTTTACAATTATTTCAATTATTAACTAATTTGAAAGTATGTACTTTATCGCAAAAGTTACATTAATATAAAATAATATAAAATGCAGAGACGACATATCCCAATCATCAAACAGTATTTATTATTTCACCTTTAATCGCTCAACTTATGGAGTTTCATTTTATGATTTCCTAAATGTACGTTTTCGGCCCTTTTGGGCCCCGTGCGTAGGGCAGCGTGGCACAGCTCGAGTGTGGGCCGCGCATCGATGTCTCCGTCGCGCGTGCAGGTCGCGCCGGCGCCGCCCGCGCGTGCAAACACGGCTGTTTGAAGACGCCCGCGGCGTTACCGCCACCCGTCGAGAGCGGCCTGCTACTTAGCGGGCGCTTAAAATTACGCTCAAAGCGCCCTCCGCGGCGCGGGCGGGACGCCTTCGCGCAAACACCTACCGGCCACGCCACAAGAAATCGGTCGCCGCTGGTATTATACGCGCACGTTCTCTTGAGCCCCGGAATACCTACCCCCCACTCCTTTGCCAACATTAGTTGGCACACCACAAGAAATCGGTCGCCGCTGGTATTATACGCGCACGTTTTCTTGAGCCCGGGAATACCTACCCCCTCTCCTTTGCCAACATTAGTTGGCACACCACAAGAAATCGGTCGCCGCTGGTAGTGCAACGAGCATTGTGGACAAAATTTGATAACCAGAAATGTTCGCTCCCGTGTAATAGAAACTATTTTGCATCGAAAAACAAACAACAAATTTGGTATAAAATTCTTTGTCAAAATAACCAAACTCCCCACTCCTCGCGCAACGAGCAAAGCGAGGGCTCAAGAAAACGTGCGCGGATAATATTCTCTTCTGGGGAGCCCAGTTCACTCGCAAGCCAGGGTTCCACGCCTGGCTTCGATGGAAGGCCAGGCCACGCCACATCAGGCTAGGACACATGCAAAAACCAGAATTACAACCCTCGCTTGAGAATTAGTGGGGGGCCTTAAGGTTCGCCTTTTGGGTGTACTGTTACATTATAAAAATATGAAGGCTGTTTTTATACATTATTGCATTATTCTTGGTGAGTTCATCACATTCATTTATGTCTTAGCTCAAAGTGGACATACAGAGTAGTCGCACATTGTGAAAACATGCTACGGAATTCTGCCCAATGATAGTTCATTTTTATGAGAATGCTTTGTGTTGCAAAGCATTTTACAGAAGAGCTCTCTAATTCCACAACTTACAGAGATATTGTACTTATGATGAGTAGAATCACTGATAAATCACTTGTATCACAGTTATTGCTTAACGTCACCAATAACACTGCTAAATAATCGAAGAGATAATCTACTGTGTTCGGATAATGTCGAAGAAAAGTACAAATTTTTGAATTGAAGAATAAGCAAGAGAATTAACTCAAATCATCATACCACTAAGAACACCAACATTGAGAATGATATATTTATGAGTTATAGGTGATATTATTAGGGCAAAACTAGTGTGTTTTTTAAACCTGAAATAACTCTATTATAACAATGAAAAAATGTAATGATGAAATAACGTGCTGCTTACAACATTTTTCGCCTTCATACTTGCCACACAATTTTCTTCCGAGGTAACTATACATAAATAATATGAACACCCATTTCCACAAAAATTGAGTTATAAATCAAATATAATTTACATAAAATTGTAAACATAACTTGGTTGCTTATTAATGAATAAAATGACTCCTTATTGTATGATGATTATTACTCCAAAGTTGTTTCCTTATTTTTTCAGAGTTTACAGAAGTAAAATCCCGACAGGGAAATCCTATTCTGCTTTGCCAGACATTCCTTTCGCAAAAGCAGTGATGATCTCAACATTTCTTCACCACTTACAGCTGGTCAAAATACATGAAACATGACCTGATGGTAAACGTAGTTGTTCACTCTACAAAAGTCCATGGCAAACACTCCAACACATTTCCAAAGGAGCAGCCGGAGAAAAATACCTGCTTCTGTAGACTAACTACGAGGAAGTTGCAAAACAAACGAAGCGCAACAAATAAATTCGAACTGAATGTGATGTGACACGTAATGCACATTTTTCTCCAATATCATTCAGTAGAGTCACTATTTAATGTTTTAAGAATGGTACGATTAACAGTGTTCTCTCTTCTATCGAACATTGTATCTTTAAATACCTGTCAGTTCGCTCTTGCGATGTACGTAAATATTTTACTATCATTTTCAAACAATATTATATATAAAAGTAAGAGAATGTATTAATTATAATTAGGTTATTTTTTTTGGTGTACATTTTGAAATCATGAAAACTACAAAGCGAGAAAAACGGAATGTTATCAGGGGTCATCAATAGTGACCAGAGAAGAAATGGCATTGAAAGATCTAACTAAGCTAACTAACATTTGTATCAGAAAACAAGCATTCTCAGCGTATCTGTAACTGCTGGTAGTAACTTTAACTTCATTATGATTCGTCAGTTACGAGTTTATTTTCCCTCATTAGATACAATGCCTTTCTTCTAACGTAAGCTAATTGAGAAAGGAATGTTAATATCAACGTGACCCCTAGAGGCGGTCATGTTGCGAGTTCTCTTTATGAGTTTCCTGATGTAGATACCACTGAAATCAAGAGATGTGTGTTAAAAAGACGTGCAGCAATAAAAGTATTTTATGATAGAAATGAATTATACGTTAAGTATCAAAAAGTACAAGAAGTGAATGCAGAAAACATGCTTGTAAAATTAACCCAGCCACCAAAGTCAAAAGAGCATCGATTCGTTCCGAGAAGTTAAGCATTACTGTGTTTCTTGACAAGATGGATATGACCGTTACGAAAAATATCTGTTCGTAATTATTTTGTTTTGTACGAAACTCCGTTTTTAAAAATAGTGTCAAAAGAAAGACTGAAGAGCCTTCTTTGCAGGAGCTCAACCCTACTGTCTCGACAATACGTTGTACGAGCAGATACCAGCTTTACAGAATCTAGCAAAATAGCCATAGATGTACTACGTACATGCGCCCCGACCATCGGAATGTGGCGTGACAGAGTACATAGAGAAAGGCGGAAGAGTCTCCCCATTTGCCGCTGGCGCCGGCGACTGGCGGCGAGGGGAGGGTCAGAGGGTGTCGGAGGGTGGAGCCACGACCCACCGATTGCGCGCGGAATGCAATGCAACCACGACGGCGTTAACGGATGCGATAACTCCGTGGTAACACCGTTACCTCTGCAGCATCTCTGTCCGGCAAGTCCTAAAGATTCGAGTTCCTACGATAGAGGATGTTCTATAAATCCTAGATTGCTGGGTTAAATTTAATTACTGTCAGAAGAAGAATTCTAGTGGTCGGCTGCTCTGATCGGTACTTTTCCAGGGTTTCTTCGATCTACAGCAATTAATGCTGGAGCGGACCCTAACAAATAAGCGGTCTATCCTTTTTGTCACCTCCACTTTAACATCACTTAAACTTTCATTCATTTTACTGCCATATATAACAGGAGACCAGTTGGAATCTTAAAACGCGTGGGAGGGGAGATACCTGGAGGCAGGAAGCCGCAAGCTGACGTGCAAATTTCACGTTCTGGCGCGGGAAGATCACCGACACTTTCCGGGATAAAACAAGCACTACTCCTTCGGGAATAACATGCGTAGTTGATGCGCCAGGGATTAATAAATTCTCACGACTGTGTTGAACCCGAAGTTGTAACCGGCAGCGAGGCTTCATCCTCGGCGCACACTGGTCCGAAATAACCAACGCCTTAGCCAAAAAATGAAAATCATGTCGCAACGGTTTCGAAGATTGAAGAGTGGATTGATTATGGATACTTGAATAGAATAAGTTGTCACTTAAGAGTGAAAAATCATCTGAAGTTCAATTCAACTCAATGAATCCTTATTTTAAGTGGCCAGGACATTCATGTAGATATGTGTCAACGATGTATCAGTAGAATTGGAATTCTTCCTCACACTATATTACCATAATATATATTGCATAAATGAGGTAAAACGTTTTGAAATGTACGTACTTCACTTTGTATTTAAAAAGTATCTACAGATTATATTATAAAATCGCTAATGTTACTATAGTAAAAATATTGAAATAAAAATATGTATTCATTTTATGAAATTTAATTTTCATTTGTAAGCGCTCCGCTTTACTTAAAATTTGTTATTGGTTGATATTCGGGCTTGATTACAAGAAAACGCAACAATTCCAAGGGTTTCGTTCGGGCCCACTGTGTGCCGCTGCCATGTCAAGCGCCGGCATTGGCATTGGGCGTCGCTGCGGCAACGGGGCGCGCCCCTCGGGACGGCGACCGGCGCTCGCCTCGTTCGTACAACTGGCGCTTGTGCGCGCGCCACTCCAACGCACGCGCACGCGCGACCCGCCGCCGCCGCCGCCGCCGCCGCCGCGAACACGAGGCAGAGGGAAGGGCGCGGAAGCACGGCCTTTCACCGTACGCGCACAGTAGAGCCATCAGATGTCCACGGCAGAATCGTCATTGATTTGTCTGTTGATAACTTCTGAATGAACACTCCGCCAGACGTATTCTTTATTGTAGAAGCCAACTAAGATGGAATCTGTATTACTTCCTGCATACTCGAATACTGCGAAGTGTTCACGAATCTTCGGATCATAGAAATAAATTAATTCTGAGAATCATTACGAATCCCGTCATTACGCATGTTAACATTGAACAAGAAATTAATAGTTTAGCCTTTAATGACACCTGTATAACTTTCATTACATTCCTTAACGAAAATATTATTATTATTATTATTATTATTATTATTATTATTATTATTATTATTATTATTATTATTATTATTATTATTCGTTCTTTACATTAACAGGCCATTTGGAGTAATAGATGAAACATCTTTACCTACAATTCAAATAATATAGCTCATTTCAAATATTGCGAAACATTGTAGCGGCTTGCTGTATGCAATAAAATTGGCCATTCGGCAAATGCAATGCTAGGCGGTGCCCGACATCGAAACGTTCTATAAGCCCAGTGACCCGGTCCCGAGCAGATGGTGTTTTGATAAATTGTTCAGGCTTGTTTGCGCAGAAAAACTTTTGAAGGGTTAACAACTGTTATATCACTGCGGTCCTCTTATCAAGAACTTTCCAAGGCTTGTAATTAATGTTTAGAGATCCATTTAAAGAATTAAAACGATTTAATATATGTGTAAATACATATTTGATGAAAAATTGCAGAACGTCCATTTTTCAATATCTTTGAACCATGTAGAAAATATTGGGTAGTCGACATTTTAGCTGAGACATCCTATACATTCGCTAAGATGAAACAAAAAAAGGTTATTTCAGTGATAAAAGAAACCAGAAAATGGAAAATATGGTAATCTTGCGAAACCATATCAAAAATTCCTTCACAAGCAAGCAACATTCTCTCACAATTTTACTTCATCAGGCAATATCAATTGCCTAGATTTTTCCACTATTCCCGACCTTCCGTGAGAGTTGACCGTCCTGTTTTGCGACTAGACAAAGTCTGCAGCAGGTGAAAGCGCGTATAACCGCGATTGATTTAGCCGCCGTGAATGCGATCCGTCTGCCGTTGCACGTGGCGTGTCGCTGGCGGGGCAGGGTCCAAGGCAGGCCGCCGGGGCGAGGCGAAGCGACGGCGTGTGCGGTAGCGGCGTGGGCGGCGACAGTGGGGCCTCCGCGGAGGAGCTGCACAAAGCCTTCCATTGACAGCGCTGGGCGCCCGCCGCCCGGCGACCGGTATCAGCGCCACGAGCGAATCTGGAAATTAGCCCGTGGCGCTAATGGAGCACGTCGACCGCGGGCGGGGAGGGGCGGGGCAAGGCGGAGCAGGGCGGGGTGACAAGGCCGACGCAAAAAAGGCAGAACGGGACGCGGCGGGGTGACGCGGGGTGAAGCGGAGTGAGGCGGGGTGAGGCGGGGTGAAGCGGGGTGAAGCGGGGTGAGAGGTGGGATGAGGCGAGTGAGCAGGATGAGGCAGGATGAGGCGGAATAGAGGCGTGGTGAGGCCTGGTAGAAGAGCAGGGTGAAAAGGCAGACAGAGAGAGCTGGAGTGGAGCAGTGAAAGCAGGGTGAAGCAAAAAAGTGGAGCAGGGTGGAGCGGGTGAGCAAGGGTGGAGCCCAAGGAGTGGAGCGGAGGGTGGAGCGGGGTGGGCAGGGTGGAGCGAAGTGGAGCAAGGGTGGAGCAGGGTGGAGCGGGGTGGAGCAAGGGTGGAGCAAGGGAGTGGGAGCAGGGTGAAGCAGGGTGAAGCGGGGGTGAAGCTGGGGGTGAGGCAGGGTGTGAGGCAGGGTGAGGCAGGGTGAGGCAAGGAGTGAGGCAGGGTGAGGCAGGTGAGGCAGGGTGAGGCGGGGTAGAGGCAGGGTGAGGCAGGGAGTGAGGCAGGGTGAGGCAGGGTGAGGCAAGGAGGTGAGGCAGGGTGAAGGCAAAGGGTGAGGCAGGGTGAGCCCAGGAGTGAGCGAGGGAGTGAGGCAGGGTCAAAGAGGCAGGGTGAGGCAGGGAGTGAGGCAGGGCGAGTCAGGGCAGGCAGGGCAGGCGCAGGGTGAAGCGGGGTGAAGCGGGGTGAGAGCGGGGTGAGAGCGGGGTGAGCGGGTTTAGGCGGGGTGAGACGCAGGGTGAGGCGGGGTTAGGAGGGGTGAGGCGGGGGTGGAGGTGAGAGCGGGGTGAGGCGGGGTGGAGCGGGGTGGAGCGGGGTTAGGCGGGGTGAGACGAGATGAGGCAGGGTGAGGCGGGGTTAGACGGGGTGGGGCAGGGTGAGGTGGGGTAAGGCGGAACGAGGTGGAGTGAAGCGGGGTGAGGCGAGGTGAATCCGGGTGAGGCAAGGTTTGGCGGGGTGAGGTTGGGTGCGGTGGGGATTGGGTGGGGGTGGTTGGTTGGTTGGTTGGGGGAGGCGGAATGGAGCCGGGCGGGCGGGGCGGGGTAGGTGGGAAGAAGCGGGGCGGGGCGGGCTGTGAGAGGGGCCGGGTCGGAGAGAGAGCGGGAGAGATGGCGCGTGTGTCTCGTTAGGCGCTGTTCTCTCCATCAGACGGACGCCGCACAGCGCGCTGATACCGTCCTTCTGCGAATGTGTCTGACGTAAGCGGTGCCCAATTGGCCCTCTTCGCGGCGATAAGAACAAACGCCTCCGTCTGCGATGAAGCTTCTTGCTGTTGCCGCTGACTATACTCTATTGTTACTACTAACCCAGTTTTCGTACCTCAAATTCTGGTTGATGAAGTATTGAAGAAGTACGTAGAGTGCTTGTGCATGGTTATTTCAACCATTCATCTAATGTGGCAAGATAGTCAAGACGAGTAGTAGGCGACTTTTGCCAACATTCTGTAATCCGGTGTCAAGACCCTTTCCGTTTTTAATGATATCTCAATGAACGAGGCTATTCCTTTCATGGCATCAAAGAACCGCATCCTATCTAGATGCACTTGAAGCAACTGTTAGCTTGTTACATACTTACTGCCATAAATACTTGATTTACATAAACGTTCAGTAATGTGATACTGAATACAAGTATCACAAATTGTACTAAACAACTTGAGTAATGGGATTAATAGTACCCCATAAATTTTGTTCTTTAAAGAAAAAAGCTCTCTTTTTTAATGAATACCATTTTCTATACCTAAAAGATCTAAAATAACACAATTTTTTGAAGGAATTTGCTAAGTGACCATTTTTGCTACATGAAAAGAACTGTATAAAAACCAATAAAATGGTAATCGAATGGAAATACTACACATTTAAAGTCAAAGTGAAACGGTGTTAATGGTTCATTACAGCTAATACGCATTGAAGGTTCACTTACAGTAAAATGACGTATGACTCACGAGCCAAATGCATCTGACCTTTTTCGTTTTAACAGAGTGACCACGTATATAACCAATATTCGTATATAACCAATAACGTATATAACCAATATTCGTCAACAACTATTCCAGCATTTTCGAAACTTACTCCGTTACATTGAGTCGTGATACAGGTTGCGAGTGGCGGTGGCGGTTGAGGTGGTTAGATCTAACGCAAAAACCTCTGCTGGGCGCCCCGTTTTGAGGGTCTTAAAGGGGGGGGGAGGTGACTGGATCGCGAGACCTTATAAGGACGCGGCGGGCAGCCGAAGACGCAGCGGCACCGTCCGCCGGCCCATATCCAGTGCAAAGCACGCGCCGCGCCTCCAGGTCTTCCGAAACGCGGCCTCGATGACGAAATCGCCCTTCGGCCGACGGCGCTCGGAGATTCGCACAGCGTAGGAGAGAGAGAGAGAGCGTCGATCATTCGTCTGCGGGTGGCGGACACTTGGGTTCATTGTGACTTTTGATAAAGATTTCGTACTATTAGTTGGTTGGTTGATTGATTTATTCATGTTTCCGGGCGCGTCAACTACTCAGGTCATTAGTCCCGTTAGTGTAGTGTATGTTTTTTTTCTCGGGAGATGGCGGTGATCTTCCCCCGCTGGATGGCGAGATCCGGCACCGACCTACCGTCGGCTAGTGGGGTTTCCCCCTAACCAGGACTCTCCCACCAGCGGGGCACCGCCCCAGCCGGGACAAGCTCTCAGCTCCCGATCGGTCTCCCGGGATATGTGGAAGTGTAGTGCATGTTAGTGTAAGTGTGTGTGTGTGTAATGGGAGAGGATAGGACAAGAAATGAGAAGGATAGATCGCGCGCGGTCCGTGGCCCGTTTGATAGGGTACTGCTCCGGCATTCGCCTGGTGTTGATCGGAGAAACCACGGAAAACTACCGATCAGAGCAGCCGGCCGCTAGAATTCTCCTCCAGACAGCGACTGAATTCGACCTAGCTGAAAAGCTAGTGCCGAAAATCCTGCCGCCGTCAGGACTCGAACCTAGAACCTCACGGTCAGAGGCCGTACTACTAGTTGGTTGGTTATTCCGGGCGCGTTAACAGCTTAGGTCATTAGTCCCGTAAGTGTAGTGCATGTTTCTTCCTCGGGAGATGGCGGTAACCTTCCCCCGCTGGATGGCGAGATCCGGCGCCGACCTACCGTCGGCTAGCGGGGTGTCCCCTAACCAGGACTCTCCCACTAGCGGGGCACCGCCCCAGCCGGGACAAGCTCTAAGCTCCCGACCGGTCTCCCGAAATATATGGTAATGTAGTGCAGGGGAAAAGATAGGACAAACAAGAGGAAGGATAGCGCGCGCGCGCGCGCGGTCCGTGGCCCGTTTGTTAGGTACTGCTCCGGCATTCGCCTGGTGTTCATCGGAGAAACCATGGAAAACTACCGATCAGAGCAGCCGGCCGCTAGAATTCTCCTCCAGACAGTGACTGAATTCGCCCTAACCGTCAGGACTCGAACCTAGGACCTCCCGGTCACAGGCGCTGCAGTGACATCAGTTGATGCACTGAGCTACCGCTCCCAGTTTGTACTATTAGCATCTTCATAACTTAATAGGATTGTTCGAATCGGGATGGGCAGGAGATACTAAGGGGAGATACTAGTATATATACTAAGATACTATAGGATTGGGCAGAAGGAGACTTCTAAATATTTAATGAAAACTATTTATAAAATGTTATTTAAAAAATTTACCTCCTTGAACGTGTCACAAACAGTATCATCTTTTCTTAGTTTAACTACTATTTATTCCCCATTCACTATTGGATAAATTCTATGAAACATAATGACTTCGTATTAGTAACCAAAATGGAACCTATCAATTTACACTTCAAAATCAAATACTGCTTAAAATTGCACTTTTGAATTCACATACTTCTCACACAAATAAGGAAATGAAAACAGTATGTGATTTTATGTTTTGTTACCGGTTTACATTTCATTAATTTTATCCCGAAATACGGTTATCATAAACTGCGGTGAAGCTGGCGGTAAGAAAGTACCCTGAGTAAGTTGGCGCTGTTCCATCGTGCTACTGGAATCATTTACTTGCGGGAGACATGCCTCTGGCTGGTGATCTAGATTCTGGTTTGCTTACCGATGTGCAAAAACCTGGCCAGCATAAGAGCGACGCCGACTCCGACGACAACATATATTTCTCAAACTGCAGATACAATGTGAACACCGGTGTCAACAATGTAGGGACAACAAAGAACACTGTTTTGAGTTCCTAAATTGAAAGTACCATGTATTGGGGACGTATGTCTGGTTTTCTCAGAACGAGAATACGAGTTGGTTTGCAACACATTAGAATAGTAAATATTCACTTAACTATTGGATATAAAAAGAAATAAGACAGTTGCTTCAATTCGTTTACATATTCATTACTTTTTCAACTGAAATACCAGTGATTTATTTGTTCTCTAACTGAGAATTACTGCGATCCATCCTGAGAGAAAGTTTCGCAAGATTCACATTGAATTTCTTCAAATCAAATCGCTGAAATACCCGCTCTATAATTTTTTGGGAATGATCCACGAAAATAACTAGTAAATCGTCAATCTAATACAATAAACAATGCAATGAAATATCACAAGATCCTGCGAAAAGACTACAAAATACGTATGCTCCAAACTCATTCTCAAGTTTCTAAGCAAGCTATAACTAAGCTTCGATAACTAAAGCGAGAGGAGAGGGACAAGTCCTCCGAGTTGAAGCATTCCAAGGTCACTAAATATACCCACATTATCAGGCGGCTGCAGACGTCATTGGCGCGTTGGTCCTCTTGGGAGGCATTGGGAGGCGCGGAGGCGCGAGCGCAGGGGCGCGTCAAAGCAAATACATTAACGTTGCACTTGCAAGGTCGATATATCACGCGCGTGAATAAATCTCGTTAATTGCCGCTGACAACCAATCACTGCCAGCCGACGACGGAGGCGCCACCCCATAAATCTCTTGCTGCATCCTGGCGCCGCCCGACGCACGCCCACACATGAACCGCTAATTAGGCAACTATTGACAACTGTTTCGATGGCCAAGAGCAGCTTTTTTTAATGATTCAGTTGTACATGATCTGTACGATTTGATTGGCAAATGAATTGCTCGAAGGTTAGTTGTCAACGAAACGCCAACAACAGAGCTTACCATTGCGATCGTGATGTTAGAAATGACTGTTCGTAATGATTGATTGGACTATAAATAAGTATAAGTGATATCATGAATGGCAAAGGAATCAATCACAATCGGATTCCTAGACTCCAGAGGTGATAATTTGCATTTATTGGAATACAATTAGGTTTCTCATTATCGAATTAGAAGAAAAGAGCTTTAGAACACAAATCTTATTACAACAGTATATGTGGTATCAAAAACATGCAACATACCACGACTTAAATGTCAGTTTAATGTTAACCAATGCTGTATTCTGAATAATAAATTAATTGGGGACCTCGAAATATTTTTCCATTTAAAACAAAAAATATATTTACTTCTAATTCAAATCAATCCCTACCATATAGCTACCATATGAGTTATTCATATCTGTTTCATAGGAAACTGAATTCTGTTTATGCTTTTTTTGCTGGGGGGCGAACGTCTTTTTGAAATAATGAGCGTCCATGGATATAATACCTCATGTTCCTTGTTTTCTCTGCGTGTCCCTGCACGAGAAATTTAAGCGCCTTGAGACATTTAAGAAAAAATGGTAGACCCGATATTGTCATGTAACCTCTAAAGGCACTTATTTTAGTCAGAATCTATCTCCCAGGGCCCTATCGGCCGTAACTTGCCGAGTCGTGAGAGCACGACCCGTTGCTGCTATGGCGCTCCATTATATCCGTGTTGGGCACGTAAATTATATTCCCGGCAGATAGACGGTCTCTGTAGGTTCCATAAAACTAGAGGAACTTGTATAGGAAAGCTCCTTAACTAGAGTTTACCTTAGGCAATAAAACTGAAGCAAAAACAATTCAGAAACGTAGAAGGAATTATGACGGAGTAATTCCTAGACCTCTCATATTAAAGGAAGTTACAACGTCTTTCCCAGATTGTTGTCCACTTTTATGTCCCAGTTTGCTTAGTGAGAGCAGTCATAAACAGCTTGATGAGGTAACAACATGTATGTCTACTTCCAAGTGATGTCTTCATTTACAGTTGGCTTTTATGATCTGGATCTACCTCGTTACTAGCCCTTATTGAGACAGAAGGGACATGTGCTAGAAAACTCCTGAGAGTAACCGATAAGCAGAAGAAATGAATTAGAATGAATTAGATTCGTTGTAAACATATAGAAGAGATAGAAAGGTATAGAACTGTACAACTTCGATCACATAAAAATATTACTTTAAAGTTCTTATAAAAAATGAACAGGGATACACCACACATATTATTCTTCACAATTTTTCGTTATGCTGTGAGACTAGATTGTTCCGTAAATCGTTTTCTACGTACATAAAAGTGGATACTAATGACTACATACACATCAAAATATTGATTTGTATTTTCTGCTCTCTACAAGCTTTTCAATTAATAATAAACATTACTGAAAATAAAAACAGTGATAGATATATTCGAAAGGTCATTGCCCTACTAATCCCTAACCGAAGAGAAAGCATCTGTCACAAGAACACAACCACTTCAACATGCAATCCAAACAAGCCTTTCTCGAGCAACAGATATCAGGACAAAGTCCAAACAGAACAGATTTTCATCACGTGTTTGTCTTGCACAATCAAATCTCTTCCGTCCGTAAAAAATGGGAGACGTTATCGACCAGCGGACGCTCCGCCCAAAATCTCGGTCCTAATGGAGCTCCATGGAGGCAACGGGTCGCGCCCCCTCGATTCGGCAATTTTACGGGCAGATAACGCAGTGTTGGAGCTTTATTATTTACTAGAACAACTGCCAAATTCAATTCGTGTAAAAGTAGAAACCGATGACGAAAGAACACATACTAATAAAACTTAAACAAAAAAGAAGAGTGCGCTAATAATGAGTGTCGAATTCAAGGACTAATTTTGGATAATACATGGGCACGCAATGAGCATGTACAACAATTATTATTTAAATCGGTATAACTGTTTTACAATTGATATTCAACAGTGGGTAATTAACAAGAACAATCTCATTAACCAAAAGTTTCTAGGTCAGTGCCATGAACTGAGACTTGATTCTAGATTTTTGTCCTGCAAATTAAGCTTGAAGGTGTTAATGGAATTAGGTGAGAATAATAAATAATCATTCATAGGAAGTTGATAAAACAGCATTTCCAGACCTTTCTTTTGGCCATTTTCGAAAGAAAGGTATTAGATTTATGTTACTGCTTATTAACAAGATTTGTTCGGACAAATCTTAGAATACAGAAAGATATCTCATCCACGTCCCAGCACGGGCAATCTCCACACAAATGCACAATTTTACAACACAGCTTAATAACTTACGTCGCTTCTCCCGTTGTTTCACTCGCTATTTTGAAGTATTTCAATAACGTATTTGAAGTTTGTCTTCGGATAGCTGGTAATGCGAAAATGAACAATCAAAAGTAGAAAAAGTTTGGCTAGATTCACTCTTCGAAGTCCTTTTCGACTTGCCGGTATTTTCTTCTATTGTCGACGAACACACTAGCAATTATATGTTCTGGAGAAATCTCATTACTGTGTTATTAATATGAGGACTAAATAGTGTTTTAACATTTTTCACAGATCGGATGTTGTGTGGGCAATTTATTTAGAACATTTTTAAAATTTCTGCAATGGACATTGTCGAAAGGATGAGGGTAAAAATTGTTTACAAATCAGGAGAACAAACGTAATCTAAGTCTATAGACAATCGATAACGTCTTATTTAAGATCTTAAATGATAGTAAATAAAAGAGATACCACTTGTATCCTCAAACAAACATGAACAGATTGAAAGACAATATCATGGAAACATGAATTCTAAGAGTTTGCGGACCGGGAATCGAATTCCAGACATTCCGAATCACCGACAGAAACTTCACACGCTTGAGTGGCAATCACCTGCCTTCTTGAGTAGAAACTGCGACGACGAACAAGACAGAAAAACCTGTTCCCGCGAACTCTTGTTGGAGAAACAACTCCACTCCAAGGTGATAATGTGCCCGTTTCTAATCCATAGAGGCACTTCGAGGAGAAGACGCTCTTCAGAATTGCCCATCAACACCTGGTGGAGAGGGACAGGGCTTGCACTTCTCGATTCCGTCGGGCAAACTCAAAGCTTCAAATTAGTATAACGGGGATTGCGAAAAGCCGAACAACTTCACAGACAAATTGTAAGCGCTGTAGGTATCAACAGTATCAGTAGTGCTAAGAGCGATCGAGAAGAAGAAAATAGGTTAATTTTCGCAAGCAGAGAAATAGAATATATTAACTCCTTCAATTAAAAACTAGTGGCGCTACAACAGTACATACTTTCTCGCACTGTTCCTAAATTTGCAAATTTTAAAAATTCAGAGTTTAACGAAAATGAGACCCGCGCTATTTTTTTTAAGCATTCCTTCTTCTATCCGTGTAAATAAAGAAAAAATTGGAGCGATTTTTGAGAAAACATTTAATTTTTTAAAATTGCCTATATTTTGCGCCACATTACACGAAAACTATTCATGTTCTCAAAAAATTGAACATGAGCTAATTTAAAGATTTGTATTTAAAGAACATATTAATTACTTATCTTCAATATTATAGTTGTAGGAAGACACCCAAAACAATTGCACTTTTTCAATTTTCAAAAAATCTGGGATTTCAACAAACATGAGACCTGCACCATTATGTTAAGCGTCCTTTTTACGCTATCCAAAGGCAAGGTTTCATCTATTTGGTGCCATTTTTGGGAAATTTTTGAAAATGTGTCTGAGGCTTCATATAAAGTACCCTCGAAAATCAAAATATCCGTTAGAATCCCCCAAAGCCTTGAGTTCACTAGTAACAGTTGAGGAATATCAATTTTAAAGAAAATTGGCTGAAAGATTTAAGCGCTAGCGTTGACCACAGACTGACACAGACAGACGTTATGACGTCAATCACATTCGGTATCAAGGACTCACAAAACACCACGTGTTGGAGTTTTTTTTCTATTTTCAGCAACAGAATTAATCCATTTTTTCGTTATCAGGGTCCAACAATAAGAATTTTTCTGCAGAAAATTCGCCATTTTTCAGCGCATGATTACATAACATTCTCTTCTTACTAAATACATTTGTAAAGGCGAGAAAGTAAAAATCGAGGCTAGTAGGCGCAATCAGAAATGGCATAAACGTTTCCTATGGGAGGGTAAGACTCCAAATTTGAGTTATAATACAATTGTGGTAAAAAAATAGACTCTGTATATTCTAGTTCCTAAACGAAATATTGATTCGTTAGAAAGTGCATCTCGAATTTATTGTTCTGCAACAGATACATACAAGCGCACACGCAACTAGAGCCATATAAGCGTAGAAAATATGGCACTTTCTAAAAGCTGGACAGTCGCTCGTGTCAGAGTGACAATTTTTTACAGGTAAGATTTGTAGTGAATTGTTTCGCATCTTTTAAAAAAAAATAATAAAAGTAATCATAATAAAAAATAAAAAATGAAGGTGAAATATCTTCAAACGAGTTCAACGAGCTCAGCGTTAAGAGTGAGTACGTTTCCAAGACAATTCCACTCAAGAAATTAACTCCAATAGGTTTAACAAATACATTTGTTATGCCCCTCTCTAAACGCTGTATGCTTTCTGTATCCGGTTTTTCTTCACTTCTCTCCACACGTCAATCAGTAAGTACATCGTAGGTGGTGTAGGAGTCAGCCATAGTAGAACGCGATACTAACGTTGAATAAAACTGAATATGAGTGAAAACTGAATGAAGAATATAATTGGTTTATAGTGTATTCTGGATCGCTATTGGACACAATTTCATTCGTGGAGTAGTCTGATAATGAACCCTTGTGTACAGTGAAGTTCCAAATGAATTCCCCCATGTTATTACCTACGATAAGAGAGTCCGCGCGTAAGCTTACGTTCCCACGCACCGGCGCGGCGCGGCGGCACGTAGTAGGCCGCGGCAGGCGGAAGTCAGTCACCGGAAGCGGAGGGGGCGCGGTTCGAGTACGCTCAAGGTAATTGCGCGTGCGCGGCGGCGGTGGCGGCGGCGGCGCGGGTGGGGCGGGTGGGGAGGGGAGGCGCAGGCGCGCTCCCGCCAGTCAGCTGTTCTCAAGGCCGGGAGACCGGGCATCGTCCCGCGTCGGCGCAGGCGGCGGCGGCGGCGGCGGCGGCGGCGGCGGCGGCGGCGGCGGCGGCGGCGGCGGCGGAGGCGGGAGCAGAAGCGTCTGGCGCACGGAGCGCGGATTGTGGCGTCAGCTTCGTTCCGCGGCGTGCGCGCGCGCGCGGTGAGATAACAGACGCAGCGAAGCGCGTTGGCGAAAAGCGTTCGTGACGAGCGACACGTCGTCGACTCGCGCGGTGGAACTTATCGCGCGCGTAACGCCGCCGAGCAAAGGTCTCGCCGAATTCGCACACGTTTTGGCCTACATGCTTCACGCGACCTGCGTACCTATTCAAGCATCCTTATGTTCCATAACGAAAAGCGATGTACGTTGCCACTTCCGATTAGGTCTCAACGATGCGAAATGGCGTATCTTTACCCATTTAGTACAGGCGCTAAGTTGATATTCGCTCACGTTTCAATGAAAAGAATCAAGAACACATCTATTGAAACAAAAATCTGAGTATCACTTCGCAAAAATGCTTTCGAAAATAATGAAAATACTTTTCCAACATGAAGATGCCAATTGAGAATATTCATTCGGAGACACTTCGTTTTGTCATGTACCTCATTAATTATTATACATCTGGGCTTTGAATGGCTTGCAGAGTTTCCCGCAGTAAACTTGATTATAAATTCACCGCCCAGTACTTCTTGCTTTACTACTAATTGTAAAGGGAGAGGCTCGAGTAAGTCATTTCATTGGCATCCGCGGATGGGAATGTATCAATAGGTCATAACCATCTTGAAAACGCTTTCAACTAGCACACGCCGTACCCAAACGCCAATGTCCCGTATAATTCGTCAATTCATGCAATAGTCATAAGCGACCGCAAAGGCGGCGGCGGCGCCGGAGGAGGGCGCCTTCGTCAGGAAGGCGCGGGCGCGGGGCGCAGCCGTCCGCCTTTCGGTGCTAATCGCCCGCCCAGGCGAGCCAGCGCCAGCGCCAGCGGGGACGGGCGTTCAAGGCGACGCGGCACGGCGCTTTGCCTCGCAGATGAGCCGCAGGCTGGGCCTAGGTGCCTTCTGCGACGGCCTAACCGCGCGGCGTGCCGCAAGGTTCAGCGAAGCTTCCTTACGCCTCCATTCGGCCCCGCATGCAGCCTCCATGCCACTCGGAAAAACGTCATCACAATCCTCAAAAGTTTAGAAACGATTCAAAAGTCATAGACTTTTTATCTCGCCTGTAACCTCACTCCACTACTAAAAACCAGTATACATATAAATGCCATATAACTATGTAAAAGATACACACACACACACACACGCACACACACAATGTGTGTGTGTGTGTGTGTGTGTAATAACGTTGCAGGGTCCCACTTCAACCGAGTTTAATTCAAATGAAAACTGTTCAGAAGCAAACTTTCTTGCAATACTTTTCCACTTACTCCTATCATTTTGTAATCCGTGATATTCCCTCTGTCAACATTTTGTTGAACGTATTATTTGCCTGAGATCAAAGTATTCCATTGAGGAAATGATAAAAAATGTACTCCCGAAACATAAGGTGAAGATTAGGATGTACAAAGAGCTACTGGTACATCTGAAAGATATTTAGACGTTGAAATAAGTGTGGAGATTTATTTCATCCAAATTTACGATTTCACTCCGCTGTTTTCAAAAACCGCCACTTTAGACATAAATCATCACATGAACTTGTTCACAATTACTTGACACGGAAAACTTCGGCAAGCGAACGTTGTTAAGACATACATTGATTCATGGGAAAGATAAAATTCCGACGTATTAGGAAATATTGAACATCTCTCGTAGCATACAAAGACATTGGCGGTTCCCGGAAACTCGAGCACGTCTTGGAGGAAGTGTATAACTATGCGAAGAGATACAATCGGTAGTGAAAGTGTCTCAATTACCACTTGACAGGTGACGAGTTATGATACTCTTGTCGCGCCTGCGTCTCCGTCATTCCTAACCCTTTCACTCGGAGTTGAGAATAGCCGGCATCTTTGTAAGGAGAATGCCGCCATTATTTGTGCACCTGAGACATGTTGCAGGCCGGTTAAATGAAAAGTCTCGTGTTTAATCTTCAAATATGTAGGTATGAGTATGTGGTAAAGGGCATATTCAAAGGGACGAATGAATATGAAAAAAAAAAAAGTCTCCAATACTCCAGATCCACGATCAGATTTCGCTCTCTCGGGTCTTTCCAAATCCTCACATCTGGGGCACGGAGGAACAAGCGACGATGACACAGCACTTGCATTGGCATTTCCTGCGTCTGGCGGCGGCGAAGGCGGTGGCCGTCTCCGGCGGACAAAGCACTTCGGTTCCGCCTTCGCGGCGCGCCGGACCCGAACCCGCGTCCGCCCGCTTTCTCCACCGCCGCCGCCCTCGTCGTCGCCGGCCCAGAAGAACCGCGTTCAGCTCCCGTGGCGCCAAATGGCGCGTAAAAAGCTCTGCCGCCCTGTTGCGGTGACAGCCACCCTTTTGTGCGACGCCCGCCGTAAGCGGTCGGCGGCAAAAAGCCGCTTAGCGCTGCAAGCGCCGGCCGTGCAAATGACTCCGCGGAACGAGAGAAAACGGCTCCGGCGAAGTTGCCAATCGCTTCCAGAACCACGGGGTGCGGACATTGCGTTTCGACTCTTGAAATCAATTTGCTTCGTTAATGAGAGTTCTTTAGTCTTAGGGACTATGACCATTGCGTAATAAAAACGGGTTAACCAATGCATGGAATTACGTTAAAATTAAAATATTGGCAACTATGAATTTTTTTGGAATTTCGTAAGATTTATTCATCTTCCTTTCAGTGGTAGGATGAGCCACTCGTAATCAAGGGATATTTTTCCACAAGGAGCTGTGAGTTAGGTAGACGAACACTGAAAAATTGCATCTTCTACATATTTTTTCCATTATTGCATCATTACTATAAATTCAGTAATACAAAGTATGCATAAAAATGAGTAGTTTGTAAGAAAAAAAACTGACATTACAAAATTGCGTGGTATTCAATGGTAAAATATTTGAATGTGTTTCAGAAAACCAAAAATATATGCTCAATACCTAACTTATTGTTGTCTTGTTCGTTTCTAGTACTTTGACGCTTCTCTTTTACTTTGTTGCAATAGAAGGACATGTAATTGTACTTATTATTATAATTAAATCCAAATCATAATTAATCCAAAAATTATAGAAAATAACCAGGCATTTTGTATCTAATATCTGAGATAATTACAAATTAATTGTGATGAAAAAAGAATTAAAATCTGCAAGGGAGGAAACAATTCAAAATAATAATATTTCGCTTTAACGGAAATGTCGAAAAAACATTTTTTATAATGCCGTATAACATTCAAATAGCTTTGTTTAACCATATTTTGCTGAACTTTTGTATTTCAGCAACGCCAAGTCATGAAAAACGGGCGATTTTTCAGTTTTCATGAAACACTTTAAGAATAAGTTCCTAGAACGAAGACAGTAATGGACAATTTGCATACTCAAATGCAGCATCAATAACATGCTTCACAACTCGGCAGCCATATGGCCACTTTCGGCATGCCTTTTCCCACATTTATTTATTACCTCATTCAATTATGTAGAAGGATACTCCGACCGTTTCTATTCGTACTTCATACAAAAACGAAATGTGTAGAATACAGCGACAAAATATATTTCAGTTGGCAAACATTTTCACTTACAATTCTTATCGGTATGATAATCAAGCATAAAGTAATGTAGTAGTACAGTTGTAGATTATTATTTGAATAAAAAAATACTAAGATCGGTATCTCTTGGACAGAAGCAAACAATGAAAGTTTTGGAGTTCAAATTTAACTCTACAATCTATGCAAAAGCCTGCAGAGTTATGGAACACACAAAAGGGAATTAAAGATATATTTTAATGCATATTTACATATGTGTGATTTTCCTCCAGAATTATATCTCCATTACATTGTGATTTACCTCCGACTATCTCGCGTAAATCCTGGTAGCCGAGCGGTCAAAGAGGCGGCTTAAATCTAATCCCAGAAGAACAAAAAGAGTCCTGGCGCTCATTCAAAGGAAGGAATGAAATACGTCGCGCCTCAGCAAGGAGACGCTCCCCGCCCACGCGCCCGCCGCGGAATCGATGGCAGAGCGAGCTTAAAGGGGAAGCTGCGAAGCGCTCGGCGCCCGGAACTGCTCCAATCTCCGTCAGCGCGGGAGGAGTGCTCGGGAGGTCCCAGGAGCATCCGGAAGCTATTGCATGAAATTCATCGTCGGTGCACAAAAAAGGTATCATGACTTTAAAATCGGCGTGTTTTTTATAAGCGAAGAAATACATTCAGAAAAGTGTCTATTAGTGCTAATGAAAATGTCATGTAGTTAACAAGACGGTCAACATTTAGTGTAAAGCACTTCGTCCTTGGTCGCGGAATGAATGGTTTCACAGAATATAACAGTTTTAGTGCAAACTGACTATTTTTTAGATGTGTAATTTTTCATGTAAAAGACATATGGTTTATGAACGAGTTCAGGCTAATGAAGATTATTAATTTGTTTTACAATGAATTATTAATGAGCACTGTAACAAAAGATAGAACAAAGCAGTTTCCAGTCCTATTCTCCTGTATTTTGACACAATGCCGATAAAAGCAAAATAAAGCAAATTTTGTAAACAAATAAAACGGCCCATCTCCGTAAAATTATTTCAAAATTTTCAATGGCACCGTAATGTCCTCAGAAATTTAAAAAGTCGGCATTTAGACGTCCATTAAGTAAACTGATTCAGTCGAATGTTTTGGACGAAAATGCCTTGTACTTAATTATGACGTGCCTCATAATCACTTTTCACATTTTCATGATGTGATTTTCTCGTTCTGTTACACGCTGCAATCTTTCCGTGTTTTCTTTTTCTCATCTTCTACTCCACCCAAAACCATTTTCCACACGTCACCTACTAAATCACCTAAACCTACTCCTCTCCCTTCACACTGGAAACCAAGATCTGTGAGACCGGAAGACAAATGAAGGCGTTATTTCGAGTATTGTCAATTTTCTAAAAACGCCATCAGTAACGCGTCGCTCCCTCTAGAAGGCGCTGAAAGGAGGACGGCCCGTTTATAACGCGTCTCGTCTCGTCTCGTCGTCCAGTAAAGGGCCGGCGCGGCGCGTCGCGGCGCTGCGGTGCCGCCCCGCCCAAGGAGTCGGGCGACGCAGTGGGTCATGGGAGGGAGAGCGTGGGCGAAGCGGCGCCAGTCCCAGCCCCGGCGCCACCTGCCAGCCGCCCGGCGCGGCCTTGACCCTGCGCAGCCACCCACGACGGCTGCACTCGCGCGGAGGGCAGCGCCGGTTCGCCACGCCCCTCGAGGACAGTACGAACACCACGTGGTCTACCACATCACATCATCACATGTACTTGCTTCATCACGGGGACAAGTCCCCAGGGTGGGCACCTTTGCTTTTTCGGTTTCTATCCTCACCCCCACCCCCACCGACGCACAAGCACGCCGACGGGCTGATGGCCGGATCCAGCCGGAACCCAGTTTGCCCTCACGGTAACCTCCCCATACAATGCCTGGGTAGGGGCCGCCCTGCTAGCTCAGAGCTTCTTGCTACACAGGCTAGTACCAGAGTCTAAACAATGCGCTACTCACATGCGCCAGGAACAAGTTCCCTCCCATTTACCCAGAGTATCGGGCCACTGCCAAGACGAATCCGATTCCAACTGGGGGCCACCTGAACTATGGTCCAGGCGGCTCGGTGCTCCCATCCCGTCTCTCCACTGCTTACCGTCCGCTATCGACGTGGGTAACGCCGGAACCTGGGGAACCTGACGGGTGATATCTAGTTTCCTGCCGGACTTTAAAGTGGGATCCGGAGTACTCGGAGGAGCATCCTTCGCCCAATCCTGCCCAAAGGTCGGCGCGCCATACACCCAACTGGTGAGTATCCGGGCGAGCCCAACTACCCAGAGCTTAGCATCGCCTTCTCACGGCCTGTACCTTTAAGCTAAGTATGACGTGAGCGGCGCCGCGAAACTCAGGATTCGGGTGGTCGTCTACGACACTGCACCAGAGACCACAACGACCTACGCCCCTCGAGGGCAGTCGCTTGAGTGCCCTTCCGCGGTGGGAATCTACGGGCAGGGGAATTTGCGCCGGTTGAGCCTGAGTCTTGGCAGCTGACATGCCGCAAGGAAAAGAGAACGAAATGCGAGGGGGTTGTCGTCACTGGTTTCAATAAAAGAATTACGAGAACCGGAGTGGTATTAGACCTATAGCTGGAACTCTCCCAAAACAATATTGGCATTCAATGTTTCGACCCTTTAAAATGACAAAGTTCCAATTTACATTTCATTGGCTTTGTGTAAATTGATATCAACGTTCTACAGATTACAGCACGAGTATGTTCTACTTGTTAATGTGATAAGGTTCTATCTGATTTCTGCTATAACACATTTCTTCGATTTTGTCAGTTTTATTTATTTATTTAACGACAAAAAACAGTTAAAAACTGCGTATGGCGTGCTATGGGGAAAAGTGAATTGTGTGCACATTTTCAAAATTCTGTGATCCCTACACTAAGTCATATACAGTTGGAAACTTGTCACTAAAAAGAGTCGATTTACAATGATCACAATGTGTTCGACAGCACTAATATTTATATGTCACCTAAATAACTGCGTTAGAGAATTCCTTAAATGTAGCGGACCAATATTTACTTCTTGCCGTAGCTAATTAGGAAGGTGATATAAATATTCCCGACACAAGTGCCAACTATTGTGACAAGAACTCCAAATAAAAAAAAAACTACTGTAGAAAGTGAAACAAATAGCTATAAGGCTTCATGGAACTCCATTCGAATCAGTGTAGTTTCAAGTGTCAGAAAATTCCTGCTTTCTCTGCTCATCATAAGTTATATCTTGCCGAACAAAAAGTGATTGGATGACGCCAACACATTTCTATCGCAAATCTATCCTCGTCCAAATATTTCCACAATCCATCACTGCTCCGTTCCACGCGTATTCGGACAGCTTCCGAAAAAAGAGGTGGCATCCAGAATCAGCACGAACATTTTCTTCCATCCGCCCCCAAAGAATACTCCTTTGATTAATAGCTGGCCTGGTCTATGAAGAGAAATGAAGTCGTAAAGAACGGACACAATGCGCTCTGGGAGGCAAACAAAAACCGCTCAGATCTACATCGCCTGCGCACCGTCCGTGCACCACTCGCCCGCGGGGCTGGGCGAGGCGGGGCGAGGCGGGGGAGGCGGGGCGGGGCGAGGCGGGGCGAGGCGGGGCGAGGCGGGGCGAGGCGGGGCGAGGCGGGTCGAGGCAGGGCGAGGCAGGTCGAGGAGCGGGAGGCAGGCAGGTCGAGGCAGGGCCGAGGCCGGGCGAGGCGGGGCAGGCGGGGCGATGCGAGGCGGGGCGAGGCTGGGCGAGGCAGGGTGAGGCAAGCGGGAGCTGAGCGGGGCGAGGCGTGGCGGGGCAAGGGCAGGGCAGGTGGAGCAGGGCGGGGCCCAGGAGTGGGAGCGGGGGCGGAGCAGGGGGCGGGGCCACCAAGGGCAGGGAGCAGAGGAGAGAGAGGTGCGGGCGGGATGGGGTGGGGTGGGGTGGGGTGCGGTGGGGTAGGGTAGGGTGGCGCGCCGCTAGGTGGAGCTATCTCCTGCGCGAATCGCGGCCGGAGCAACCGGATGGTTACTGGTGGCCCCCGTTGCTTTACCCAGCTCGAAGGGTTCGCGAGTCCGCAGAGCAAAATGGCGAAATCTATTTCCTTTCAATTTCCTGAAACAGTGTTTATGCAACGGAACTGGTTTGTATTTCCTGTTATAAAAAAGGTTATCGGCTACGTAAATGAAATGAACTGTGATTTATAGCACGGCATTTGAAAGAAGTATTGAAAAAAAAAAAGAGAAAATTGTTTTGAAGGAATAGTCAATTTTTACATTCATCAAACCTTTTAAAATATATTTTCGACCAAACACGTTAAGGAAACACATTTTCATTCTTTACAGCATAATTATTAGACTGCTTTCTTTCATTCTAAAGAACAATTTCTGTATTTATGCTGCCCCTTGTCAGTAACATATTTTCGGTTTTTTCCCCTAACATTCAGTAAAAGTGTGTCCTGACAGCCCTTAAAGTGAGAGAAATTATCAAAGATAATTGGTGTGCATTGAAAATTTCCGCGCACATACGCGAACTACAAAGCAAATGAGTCGGGTGCAGGGGCCGCGTTTGGGAGCCGTAGCGAAATGCTTAACGGGAGCTGGCGTGGCGTGGCGGGGCGGGGCGGGTATGGGGGTGGGGGTGGGGGTGGGGGAGAGGGCCGTGACCTGAAGCTGAGATCGCGGCGCGCGCCGGGAGTCGATCGGGCAGCCACGCGCGCCGCTCGGTCCTTGACTCGGCGAGGGGCCGACGGTGGCGCGGCGTGCGGCACTTCGTCCAAGCTCCGTTCGGGGGAGGGCTCCACAGATATCTTGTGCGACTCTGAACAAATCCACGCTTCGGGATGGACTTCGTGAAATCGGAGTAGTTAGATGTGGCACAGAAAAATAATTCTACATAATTATTTCTTTGTATACGAGAATAGTTTAAGAGAAGTATTAAGAAATGATAAAGAAAAATAATTTAACATCGTTTCTTTCTTTATTTACGTATATATTTTCACTTTTATTTACCTTTGTTTAAAATAACAATTAGTGATGATTAACTTAAAATTATGTTATTTGATTGTTGAGTAATCAGAAATATTAAATTGCAATATTAATTACTTGCTCGACATGCTAAACGTCATTTTAATGTGCTTATGTATAAATTTCAAGTAGTGCTACACGATACATTAAATGTCCTTGTTTTTTTATTAGCTGTTATTTAGAACAAATTTCACACTCCAAATTTAATAGTGGGCTCAGGGTCAGAATTCAATACCAAGTTCCATTATCTGTGTCGAGGTATATCACTATTACCTTAATATGACTTGTTATTTCTAGAATGTGTTTTGTAGTCATCAACCTAAAAAATATTATATAAGAGTAATTACTTCTCATTAATTAAAAATAGTAATTATTTGCCACTCAGAAAAATCTGATCTGCTTTGGTAAATGGCAATTTTAAGAATCAATTAAACTGACAGTCCAATGATTTATTCTTAATAGACTTTAGCAAGTTCCAAAAATGCCACAGTCAATCATTAAGTTTCAAACCCTGCTATTTGAGATAATGATAACATACGTGACCCATAACTATCGTCACGACAAGGTGATATTAATTAAAAAACCATTTATCGTGACCAAAGAAAAAAAGTCCTCTCAAATTTTGACGTTTTCTCTATCAAATCGTTCCACTTTCACTGCTTTACTAAAAAATACGAAGCATCCTGTACTAAAGTATAAACTCGTAGAACAATAGAGAATATATCCGTTTATTGAACATGAGCGCAAAAGTCGGCGCAATACGCGAGTGCGCTTTCGCCTTTTCGCTCGGCTGGCGCGGAGCTTCGGAAACGACGGTGGGCGCAAAAAGGCCCCGGAGGGTTGAGGGCCGAGGAGGGCGGAGGCTGCGGAGAAACGAAAGTGCAGAAAAAGCCGCGCCGCCGTTCGCCCAAATACGGGGTCGGCTGCTCCCGTTTCTTGAGCGGGCGCGATGCGAGGCGACGCCAGGCGAGGCGAGGCGATGCGCGCCCTCTGCATTCTTGCGGGCGGGCGGCGCACTCGAGGCTGCGCGCGGGACACGCGCGGGCGGCCAGGAATTTCGGCGCGGGACCTGGGTGGCGGTGGCGGTGGCGGTGGCGGTGGCGGTGGCGGTGGCGGTGGCGGTGGCGGTGGCGGTGGCGGTGGCGGATAGCGGAGGCGGATGGAGGCGGAGGCGGAAGGCGGAGGCGGAGGCGGAAGGCGGAGGCGGAGGCGGAAGGCGGAGGCGGAGAGCGGGCGGAGGCGGAGCGGAGGCGGAGGCGAGGCGGAGAGCAGGCGGAGGCGGAGGCGGAAGGCGGTGGCGGTGGTGGTGGCGGTGGTGGTGGCGATTGTGGCGGCGGCGGTGGCGGTGATGGCGATGGCGGTAGCGGTAGCGGTAGCGGTGGCGGTGGCGGTAGAGGTGGCAGTAGAGGTGGCGGTAGAGGTGGTGGTAGCGGTGGCGGTGGCGGTGGCGGTGGCGGTGGCTCTCAGCACAGTGATTCATGACCCACACAAAGCGGAAGGAAATCGAAAAGTGTACCTAAGAATGCACTTTACCTTTGAATGTGCCTTCGAGCTGGACACACAGGTTTTCGAGGATGTTGAATGAGAATGCCTTGTCAAAAATTACGAAACCACAAACACAAAATTGCTGTTTGGGATATTTAGAACTTAATTAAGATATCTAATAAATATCTCATGTTTTGGATGTTACAGAAATGAGATATTAAAATAATATTTGAGTATCGCTAATCCTTTATCCGGTGCAGATGACAGAAGCCGAATGAGATTATTATGATTTACCATATAATTGATAATCTGTATTTGGTGAATTCAATAACTTTCTTTAAAAGTTACTTAGTGAGAAACTCATCTTCAATGATCTTGTAATTTCAGAGGTGAGAAGGGAATACTTAAATAGAATTTAAATATTTTCATAATGTAAAGCAGCAACCCGCTGCTAATCATATATATTCCATCGTTTACTAAAAGAAATAAATGAACGTACATTTCCAATTATTTCTAAATGTATGTTCAGGGGTAAATGAAATCGCATGCGATCTCGTTCTGAAAAAAAAAATTGAACAACATAATTGGACAGAATCTACAATGGTCACAAAGAATTAACACACAATGAGATTCATTATAAAGTAATGATCGATGTTTTGGAAACGACTGTGTACCCCGACCCACTGTGCGCGGCCGCTCCGGGAGCAGGTGCAGCCGGCCTCCTGTTCTACAGAAGGCAGCGATGCGCGGGGGCGGACAAGCGCTGTCCGCAGAGAATTCGTAAGAATGGACGCAGTTTGTTTTCCCGCACTCCGTCCTGTCTCGGCGAAAACACGAGTACTTAAGGAATAAAACTCGCTTACGTAAATTCTTTATGTTTGTTTATTTGTTTATTTTCTCAGTATCCGGAATTGAAAGAATTTATTTCGGATTTAACAAGAACTGCTAGCACATTAACAGGAATACACTGTGAATTCTTTCGCTCCTATGGAATTCGCAGAACTTTGTGATTTGCAATTTGTTCTGAATCTGACAATCAGAATTAGTAAAGATTTAGATTTATAATCA
Source organism: Teleogryllus occipitalis (assembly GCA_011170035.1). Classification (NCBI taxonomy): domain Eukaryota; kingdom Metazoa; phylum Arthropoda; class Insecta; order Orthoptera; family Gryllidae; genus Teleogryllus; species Teleogryllus occipitalis. Next base: position 194,980 of record BLKR01001703.1, on the reverse strand, counting down.
ATTGCCATCAACTCAATATTTTTTAAAACTTGTTCATAGAAACTTTGACGAAAAAATATTTAATAAGAAGCAGTTTTTCTCCCCTGCTTAAGTGGTTTAATTCTACTCTTAGACTAGCTATCAAAAGCTTGAAAGAGGATGGGAGTTACAAACAAAATTCTGTTTAGAGAAATCTCCTGACCTTCCGTTTTTTCTGAGATAAAGTACTTCTACCCAACTAACTTAAGGTAATTTAAACTCTTTATAATTCAACGTATTATAAAACCGGAACCGGATATTCAATTACCAAGGAATAATGTATACTGCTCGGAAAAAAAAACTTTCTGAAGACCAAAAGAAACAGTATGTCTCCGTCCAGAGTCGTCTCTCTAAACACATCACCCCATTGTTCTTGCTCGAGAACACACGCCAAATCCCTGGGCCGGGACAACACAGCAAACAACACCACCGAATCCTCCGATGCGTTGGAGAGCCTTGACAAAAGCGGACACTACATCTACCCTCACTTAGCGACGGGACGGGGGCGCTACTAACGGGAAGTTAAGCTACTGGGCGCCGCGTTAACATTTCAATGAAGCGAGGCGTCGCGACGCGGAGGTACGGGCAGGGGCCGCCGCCGCCGCCGCCGCCGCCGCCGCCGCCGCCGCCGCCGCCGCCGCCGTCGGAGCCTGTCGCAAGGAATCCTGAAGCCGCGGAGGGACAAGTGAATGATGCCGCAATTAACGGGCTCTAAACGCGTCGTGGGGGCGGTAGGGCAGGCGGCCGCCGACGCGGAGATCTCAACGAGAGGCGAAAGCGGGAGGAGTACTAGAAGATGAAGTACGGATGTCCTCCTACGTATATATTAGTACGAGGTTCATGTTTTAAAGGTTAATATACGACGGACATGTATTATGAAGAAGGATGGTGATATATAAATTTTACGTGTTTCATATTTATTTAGGACTACTGTATATGTTTCATACAATGAGAACGAAAACGATACTATCGTTCAAAGAATTTGAATATAGAAAGAAACTATAATCGAACTAACAGTAAGTGTTCAATAAATATTGCAATATGATTATATAAAAAATATTAATTGAGGGTAAAGAACCCAGTCCCAGACCTGATCTGTTCAGTCTCTTTTCTCCGAATTATTTTGTTTACTTTATCTCGAACATAATGCAATAAAAAATACATGGCACAAACGATGAGAAATTTTATCTCGCTGAAACAAAATAAATCATAAGAGTTTATGAACTTATATTTCAATTCTAATCCTTTTTTGAAAACATTTAAACTCTGTCGAACGTAAATGCAGCTAGAAGATATTCATGAATTAGTCGAAAGAGGCCGTAATTTCATTTATGTACGAAGCACTTACTGAATATATCGCCTAGATAACATTTTACTTCCTTAACTGTAATAAGAGGCATTAGATTTATTGTATATCAATTGCTGCGAGATCATTATTTTACATTCGACCTTGTTAGAGTGCGCATTGACTTCCCTAAGTTCTTATACAGCAAACTGCTAATACTCTTTGGTTGATGAACTCTTCAAACGTTCCGATTACTCAAACTAACCAAATTGCACATCTGCGAAATATGTGAATGGTACATCCATAGCTAACTGATGCAACAAATATGCGAAGTGTGCAAAGATCACGAATACCGGAATGAAAGGCGCCAGTCAATACTCGCCAGTTGAGTTATTTCCAGCTGCACTGTTTACGCGCTCTATTTACAGATCACGGAGACTGCAAACTTTCCTTAAGTTCCAAACACATTACAGAGATGTGCTACAAGCCGACGAAGATAGACCCACCGTGAATCATTCAGTATTCAGTCGCGCGCTAACTCAGCAAGTGAATTTTGGAATCGATTTACAACGTCGATTTACAGCTTCTCACCGCCCAACTGACCGCGTTTCGGATCGTGCGGTTACATCACCCGACGCAGCACGGCCGGGCGGGCGCGCCGACCGATCGGCTCTTTGCACGCCAGCTCGCGGCGGCTCCCGTTGAGTCACCCGCTCCCGCGCGTCGTACGAATCTGCCTGCGGTGTCCCTTCAGCGAACCGGTGGCGCCCACGGGCCTCGAAGCGGGACGGCTCCGCCCGCCGCCCCGTGCCGGCCGCCGTAGCGGGAACCTGCCTCCTTCTTCTGCTTCTCCTCCTCCTCCTCCGCTGCCGCCTCCGCGGGGGGCTCTGAATGAATCGCGGGCGGCCACGCAACGCGGAGCCGAGCGGCGCGGCGGGAGTTGCCAGAGGCGGACGCCGCGCCGGGCCGCGCGGAGCGCTGCGCGGGTGCCGGCGTAACCCGCCGCACCACTTCTTACGCACGACGCCGGCGGCCAGCTGCACTCGCGAAAAAAAAAATGACGCGACTGGCGCGTGAAAAGATTCCCCACACGTGCAAAAATCTAGGTGAACGAATGCACGGAACGAACAGTTTTGTTGGGCACGAAACAGGGCATAGTAATTGTCTAACCGCTTTGTCATTTCCATGAATAACACAGAAATGACTTTACGTTTTCGATATTTTAAATCTATCGACATGTTCTGTCATCCACTAACATATAAATGTTTATTAATCATACGTGAATTTTGAATCACAGAAATTGAGCAAGGTTTATGGATCTAAGTCAATTCTCCGAGTATAGTAAAACAACATATCACAATCTCTCTATCCCACAACTTTCGAATATTTCCGTATGTTTATTAAATACAGAAATTGAGCAAGGTATATGGATCTAATTCAATTCATCCACTATAGTGAAACAACATATCACAACCTCGTTACCCCACAACTTTCAAATATTTCCGTATTTTTATTAAATACAGAAACTGAGCAAGGTTTATGGATCTAAGTCCGAGTATAGTAAAACAACATACCACAACCTCACTACCACACAACTTCCGAATTTAAAACGAATATCACCACAATCGCACTGCTGAGCATTGGTAAAGCAATGAATGGACACGTGAAGCGAGTTGATTCTATTCTCTCTCAGAGCAAAAATACTCCGCGGCAGAAGTAATTTCAGTGTCCATTTCGATGTCTGGCGGTGAAAGGCGACGAGTGGCCTAGCGCTGAAGCGAGCATGCGAAGAAGGGGAAAATCCGTGCGTGTACTCACTGTGGTCGCTCTGGTCGTGGGTGCCGTTGACGGTGCCGTCGGGCAGGATCTGCAGGTGGCGGTCGCTGATGAACATGCGCCTGGGGAGGCCGGGGCCGTACAGCGCCGACAGGTTGGTGCTGCGCTCGCTGCGCGCGGAGCCGTCGTCTTCGAAGTCGTCGACGCCGAGCGCCGCGGCGGCGGCGGCGGCGGACGGCGACGCGTGCGACGGCGGGGGCGTGCCGCCGCGCGCCGCGGCGGCGTGGTGGAGGTGCGCGGCGGCGGCGTGCGGCAGGGCGGCCTCGTGCGACGCGGGGCCGGGGTGGCGCGCGGCCGGGCGGCGCAACGGCAGCTGCGGCGGCGGAAGCGGGCGGGCCAACGTCGCGCTCACCAGGACGGCGCACAGAACTGTAGTGAGTAGCCCCAGGGGAGGCACTTTAACCATGTCTGAGTGGCGGAGCTCATAAGAAGGAGCCCATTGCAGGCTGCCCTACCACGTGGACACGACGACAAACCGGCCACACACCGCTCCCACCGGGGACACAATTCCAACTGGGTGGTAGTACGGGAAGGGGGGAAACTTTATTCGAACACACGACGTCTTCGGGGGTTCACCACGCCCTGGTCTACAGGGGTCTATAGCTAGACTCTATCGTCGCACACAACTGAACGGTCACACTCCGGGGAAAGGAACTAAGTGAACTAGAGACGTAGCGCAGGCATGACGAGGACGGGGCTTCGTCGGAAGCACGTCAAGTCAGGCGCACTGGCGAGGACTTGCCGCGCACTCCGCGCGGCGCGATCGGCGCCCCGGGGCGGCGGCGCTCGCGGGGGCGGCGCGGGAGCGCTGCGCTAACGCATAGGGGCGGAGCGCGCGCCCGCACCTCCAGTCGCAGCCCCCACGTGGGCGCGACTCCCACCGCACCCGAGCGCAACCACGAATTTCTCGGCGACAATTTTTTTTTCCCTCGATGAAAATATTTTTTTTTTATTTTTCGCTAAAAGAAATCACTTTCACTTGACGCTGGACGAGACGGCGCGCAGCCGAGCGGGGTCCGGGGCGGCGGCGTAGGCGGCGCCGCGCATGTTGGGGTCGGCGCGGGCGCTGGCGCGTCGGCGGCGACGGTGGCGGCGGGTGCGTCGGTGGCGGCGCTGTGGCGGCAGCGACGGCTCACACGGCACTGGCGTCAGAGGCGCGTGTGCGCTGGCGGCGGCGGTGGCGGCGGCGGCGCAGGCGGGCGGGCTGGCGGGGAGGGCCGCCTGGCGGCGCGGTGGGCGCGAGGGCGCTCGGCCGGCGCGGGTTGCGGGTTCTGTCTCCTCGCGCGCGCCTCGCCGGCCGGCCGCAGAGCGGCGCTACCTGCTGTTGCCGCCGCTGCCGCTGCGGCGCGGAGGAGGAGAGGGCGCGAGCGCGGGCGCGGGTGCGGACGCGGGCGGTCGCCGTGGAGCGGAGCGGAGCACAGCGCGGGCCGGGCCGGGACGGGCCGGGCCGCCACTTCTAGGATTGCCCGCCTGCGCGGCGCAGCCTCCGGAGGTGGTGGCAGAGCGCGGCTGTCGCGCTCTGGCGGCCGCGCGCGCCGCAACAATGCGCTGGGGTCCGGCGCACCGCGGGCTCCGATTGGCCGCGCCCCCTGCTCCCTAACCGGCGCTTCGACAATGCCTCGCCGCGCCTTTCCCACCACCCTACCACCTTCACCAACACTTTTTTAATCGCTAGAACAGGAACTTTCACTTTCGATAACTAGTAGGAACTACGCGCACAGCCAGCTACGATACTCAACGATTAGTTTTAACGAAATATTTCGATATTTAGGTTTTCACATTTTCACAGTTGCTTCAAGCACACGAAACTGAAACCTTTTTAAGTCTGCTTCATCTACAGCACTTCATCCTAACTTAAGAATTACACGCACAATAACAAGATCGAGTCTGATGCTGGCCACTCCACTGCCTCCGCCAAGACACACCGTCCTCTTCCGAGCCGTCCATTGTTGACTCGCGAAGTTGGCCGCTATCTCGTGACGAGAGTGCCTGCGTTATCTGGAAAGAGAAGATACCCTGTTAGTGGCTCCAGTTTCAGATCTACGGTGCTTGTGATTCAGTCCAAACGATAACAACAATATCTAAACAAACTATCGTATTATAAAACTAGAGTGAGCGTAGCAATAGAGATACGCGAACAAGCCACACACGACGACAAACTGCTATATCAAGAATGCTGGAACGGTTACAATGGTCGAGCTACCGAACGTTTTTTGATTCTCAGGACCCTTTCCAGACAACCGAAAGAGCATTCCCACTTAGCAATTTGAAAAGTTTTGAATGCCGAGGGACGAGACGGTTATTATGATTAAAATCTTGTTTCAATATACCAAAAAGATAAAATAAAAGTAACACATTCTTGCTGAAAATAATATAACATTTTGGGGTAAGTCCACGATTGTGAGACAAGCAATGCTGAAAAATTGACGAAAAAGAATGTTAACATAAAAAAGGAAATTAAAACTCTATTATTAAAAAGTGTTTATGTTATTATTTTTCAGATAGCCTATGGAACAAACTGAAATGCATAATAATAAGCAAGTTGTTTGAATGTAGGAAAATAAGTTACCAATTAATTGTCAGAGACGTAAATTACATTATTTCTGTAATTTTCGTTGTTTATATTTTTCCCTTTCTTGAGATACTTGGTAAAAATTGTTCAAAGTAATGGCATGTCCAACTCTATTATCTACAAGGTTGTGTGTACTGATGCTCTGTTCCGCTCCGCCACAAACAAGGCGAACACACGAGAAGCAAACGAGAACAGAAGAGGCAACAATAGAGCGGGTGGCGCCGGTTGAATCTGTCCGACGGGCGAGTCGGCGACGCAAGGCAGCTGTTGGCCTCAGCCGTCAGCCACACGCAGCGCGGCCCGGTGTGGCGAGGGCGAGGCGAGGCGAGGCGAGGCGAGGCGAGGCGAGGCAAGGCAAGGCAGAGGCTGGCGACGCGAGGCGAGGCGAAGCGAGCGCCGTGCGCGGGAAGCGAGGCGGGGGCGGCGGGGGGGGCGGCGGGGGCGGCGGGGGCGGCGGGGGCGGCGGGGGCCGCGGGGGCGGGGCGGCGGGGCGGCGGGAGGGGCGGGGGCGGGGGGCGGCGGGGGCGGCGGGGGGCGGCGGGGGCGGCGGGGCGGCGGGGGCGGCGGGGGCGGCGGGGGCGGCGGGGGCGGCGGGGGCGGCGGGGGCGGCGGGGGCGGCGGGGGCGGCAGCGGCGGGGCGGCGGGGCGGCGGGGGCGGCGGGGCGCGGCGGGGGCGGGAGCGGCGGGGGCGGCGGGGCGGCAGGGCGGCGGGGCGGCGGCGGCGGGGCGGCGGGGCAGCAGGGCGGCGGGGCGGCATGGGCAGCGGGGGCAGGGCGGCGGGGGCGGCGGGGCGGCGGGGGCGGCGGGGCGGCGGGGGCGGCGGGGGGCGGCGCGGTGGGCGGGTCGCGTTTCGCGGGGGCGGGCGGGGGACGGGAAGGGCGGGACGGGAGCCGGAGGAAGATTAGCTCCCGAGCAAAAAACGCGCCGGGCAGCAATCGTTGCGCGCTGAAATGCGACAACGGGGCATGCGCTCACGCACGCATACGCGCAGACGGAATAACGCACTGCGAAGCATGCGTCGTCGCGCTTTCTCAACTGAGAGAAGAACAAAATGATTGTGGGAAAACAAAGTTTCTGCGCCGAATTACGATATTTTCAGACCGAAAATAGAATGTCGTCAGTAAAATGCGTTTATTTTTTTCCTTAAAGCACTTCAGGGTTACCACCTGTCTTATCGTTTCTGGGAAACGATATGTCATGGTAGCTTCAAATATTTGGTGTATCACGATGCCAGTAACAAGTTGTACAAGAATGAGCACTTCCGGGTGAAGCATAAGTAAATCTCTCACATAGACAAAACGTGATTGCCACATAAAAAAATATATAAAAGGACTTGTAGCAATCACTGGTTAGTTGATTTTGTAACGAACGTGATATGTGAAATCAATCAAGAATGGATGAAGACATGCAAGCAAAGATACTATATATTATGCCAATAAGTGACGTTTAGACAGCGGGAAGCCGAGAAATAGAATATTCTACTGGGGACTACACTAAAGCAAATGCAACGGCAGCAGTTCGTGAGTTGGGTGAGGACGTTTGGCCTGCAACGTGCAGAAGCAAGCGCATCTGTTCGCAGCCTTCGCGGCTGGGCAACACAGCTGCTGCGCGACCGTCCTCGCCTGAGTTACGTAGGTCTTTGTCGCAGATGTCATCGCTCCATTCATTCACTGGAATGCTTTAGCAAGAGCGAAGCACGGTACCGCAAATATCGTCGTTGCGTCTAAAAAAACAGCAATGGGCACCTTTTACGAAAATGAGTTTTGCACACTTTAAAGAGCAAGAAACTCCTTAGAATTGGTACCTTAATTGAACCTGAATGGCACGTTAATTAAATGAAATATGATGGTGTCGTAACACGTACGATATAACGAAGTATTTTATGTTTCTCCTGTAAAATCATATTTATTTCATATGGGTGTTTCTTTTTTTGCAGGTGCAGTGAGAAACATAATTTAATCACCATTCCTGTTATTTAATGTGATTTAGAACATGTATGGATTCTCAATAATGGATCGGGTGGATCCTAAATGTTCTCTATTTCAAATTCGATATTTTGATATTCTAATATGTTCATCATTGAATTTCCCGGATCTCATGATATTCAAATAATTAATCACAAATAGTACATTAAAACAACTCATCCTAAGATAAACTTCTTCGAAGATAATAAAATGAAAACGCTGAAACACTAGAATGTAGGGGATATAGTAAGAATATTTATAAATCTTTAGTTCTAATTTTTTTAATGTTGGAAATCAAAATACGCAAATGTTTGTGAAGGTCTTTCAAGATTTATGGATTCTATGATTTGAACTCGGTCTTAAGAACATGATCGTTTTAGAAATACATATTATTAAGATGTGCGGAAGTCATTGAAACGAACTTCTCACGAAAATAATAATTAGAATGCAAATAAAATGTATATATTTTAATGTAAAACTCGAATTCGGTATCAGCGTTGTACAACTGGCATTTGTTTCATTCACTAATTTTCACGCGTTTTGCAGTTTATGAGCAAAATCAATATTTGCGCATTTGAGGTTTGCACATTCAAAAGGTTATTTTATTTTCCTCAAATACTATGTGCTTAGCTATTAATTTTTTTAAAATAATTAAGAAAATGTTCATAACCTGTGCGAGAAGAAAGATCAGTCATTGTTATTCAAGTTCTCATTCCAAAAGTTTACCACTTTGGGAATTCAGTTTCTTCTGATATAAATCTAGTATTAATTGCAATGAATGTTTTTTTTAAATTTGATATCAATAAATAGTAATCGATAAAGTGGAAATAAATTTCGTGCTTTGGCATTTATAAGAATATGTCATATTAACTAATTTCCATGACATTATCTCTCTCCCATTCTGCGAGTACGAATATGCGCACACACTGTGGAAAGATCTATTAAAACCTGAAATATCTACATCATTATCTTTTTATTTTAAAAAAATAGAACAAGTATTCTATGACAGCATCAAAACTCTGCTTTTTTAATCAAGTGTTTTCTGAAGAACACGATGTGCGCTCTCAGTGCATTTATATACCCAAATACAAAGTGTGATGAAACGTAGTAAGTCGTCGTAAAATGCAGCTTCCAATGATTGCTTCGAGCGAGTTCTAGGATTCACGGATTTTTCTTAAGATCATTGTTTTGAAAGTGGGAAAACAACGTTTCAAATATTTCGGTTGTCTAAGGGGAGAAAGAAGTCAAGCAAAGCGCTTCGTATGACCTTTTTAAGTCACCGCTTCAGAAGATTAAATTGACTTTGAATTGTGATAAGATTGATTTAAGTGATGCATTACATAATTTAGAACTGATTGATATCGTAACAGTTAATGAAATTCTTGCTTTATTCATTTGTCAACTGCTTTTCAGTGAGGTACATTGATCGTAAGTTATTATGCTATGGGTCATAATTGTGTTGATTATTTTCCAATACAGTTCAATAATAATACAAAAACTGAATTGAAAGTAATAAAGTATAAAACATACTAAAAAAGTATAAATATTTAATTTCCTAAAGCATTATACCACTTGTTCCAATCCGCGATTCACATAAAGAAAATAAGGAATACTTGTGTTAACGAAAGATTCGCTCCGATTAGTTATGTAACAACCACGAAAGGAGAGACCGGAGACGTTCGAAATGGACCACTTTACTACTTGCCATATTACCAACTTGGTATATTCCTCACTAAATATTTGTGAATATGAACTCGCTAACTCATTCCCCTTAACGGCACTCACTGTAAGTTCAATACGTTGGACCCCTCCCAAGTACGAGAGTAAAAGGTATTAAACTGTAACCAAATATGAATAACTAGTTCTTGGCATTGACACTGCATTAGAATCACTAAGGTCGTCCAATGACGTCCACTGCGAGCGGCGTCCGACAGACCACTGTCGCTCTGGCTTCCACCTCCACTGCGCTCCGAGCGGCGCCACGCGGCCAGCCCGCGCCTGCGCGAACGCAACCCACCACGCGGCGCTGGTCGCCGGGGCCAGCACAACAGGCGCAGCAGCGGCGCCATCAACAACCCTCTTGGATTGATTGATTGATTGATTGATTGATTGATTTTTTCGTGTTTCCGGGTGCGTCAACTACTTCGGTCATTAGTCCCGTTAGTGTAGTGTATGTTATTTTCTCCGGAGATGGCGCTGATCATCCCCCGCTGGATGGCGAGATCCGGCGCCGACCTACCGTCGGCTAGTGGGGTTTCCCCCCAACCAGGACTCTCCTTACCAGCGGGGCACTGCCCTGAAGTCGGGACAAGCCCTAAGCTCCCTGACCGGTCTCCCGGAAATATGTCTAGTATAGTGCATGTTAGTGTAAGTGTGTGTAAGGAGAGGATAGGACACAAGGAAGAGGAAGGACAGATTGCGCGCGGTCCGTGGCCCGTTTGGTAGGGTACTGCTCCGACATTCGCCTGAGTTGATCGGAGACACCACGGAAAACTACTGATCAGAGCAGCCGGCCGCTGTACTTTCCTCCAGACAGCAGCTGAATTCGACCTAGCTGAAAAGCTAGTGTCGAAAATCCTGCCGCCGTGGGGAGTGGAACCTAGACCTCCTGTTAGAGGCGCGCCGTGCAGTGACATCAGTTGATGCAATGAGCTACCGCTACTGGTACCCTCTTGGACATTACTTCAAATACCACCCGGCGGGGATCCAGTTTCGATTCCCGGTCGATCCATGTGGAACGTATGGTGTATCAAGCTATCTCTTGGTACGTGTGCTCGGGGTTCGCCCGTTTCCCCTGCTGAAAATTCCGTCGTAATTTACTCTACAAACTTATTCGATCGTCACCGATTGATTAATTTATTATTTCAGTGTCCGAGCACGTCAAATGGTAAGTTCACTAATCCCGTAAGTATAGTGCTTGATTGTCCTCTGGGGGTGGCTGTCATCTACCATCGATGAATGGTGAGATCTGACGCCTACCTGTACGTCGGCTAGCGGAGTTTTCTACTTCTAGGTATATCCCACCAGCGGGGCACCACCCCAACCGGGACCAGCTCTATGCAACGGATTGGTCTCCTGATATGTATGGTGATGTAGTGCATGCACGACTGTGTGTATGTAAGGGGTGAGGATAAGACAAGGAAGAGGAAGAAATAATCGCGCGCGAACCGTGAACAGTTTCTTAAGGTACTACTCTGACAGTTGAAGGACTAATAAACATAGATAAAGAAATAAAATCATTATATCGAACATTTCATTTCTTATAACATATATTAATCTCTGTAACTATTGCTTCTCTGTAATTCAGTTCTTCTGTCTGTCCTTTTTCCTTTATCTCTTTAACCATCTCATTATTTCATAGCAAAATTAAAATTGAGTCCGTGACTTTTCAAAAGCACTCAGGTGGATTGAATGTAGCATGCGCTCAGCAACGAAACACTATCTAAATCATTCAAAGACCAACTCATTGCCAGTTTCTCGCCTTAAATACGAAAATACTGTCACAGGAGACGTTATTGGAATAGGAAAAACAAGTGTTGAAAATTTCTTTACAATTAAAAAGAATGATTTCAGCTTAATTGTTGAACAACAAATTTTAAAGAATATCCTCAATTATATTCAGATATCCTAATTGTCAATAGGAAGGTTTATTCCACGTCTGACGTTTTTTTTATTTTCTGTATACGTTTTTATAAGGCTATTTCAAATATTTCAATTTTCAAAACTAGCGGTGCTATAGAATGTTGTAGACATTCTCGCACTAGTTACTTTTCTAGTCTTTTTAGAATATACTAGCCTTACGGCATTACTTTCCCAGTTATCTATACTTACAGGGGCCTAATATACGTATATGATTATGTTTTTACCTATAGGGGCCTAACATACATTATTTTCTTTACGTTTTTTTTTCTTACGTCTCCAAATAGCAGTGGAAAACGACTTTAAGAATTTTATAGAACAGTAATATACGTTCCTATTTTAAAAAAATATCATCGAAATATTTGCAGCCGATGTTAACAAATTATCGTTTGAACATTTCTGAAAATGCGCAATTTTGAACTTCATTTTCATTGAAAATATTGAGTTTTCGAAAAATGTAACAACTAATTTGAGCCCTTACAGTCCCAAATGCAATAATAAATTAAAAAAGCCCATAATGTAAACATTAACGACGAGAAAAATATATACGAAAAATAACATTAATGAAATATTTCCAAAATCAAAATAATACATTCAAATTCCGTTTATTATATTATTCTGTGCATTTAGCACAATACATTAAAAAAGGTTAAAGAATAAATTTGGAGCCATTTTTTTCTTGATTTTGAAAATGCTTTTATTTAACGAATAATTAAGCTAAAACTTCTATTTTTTAAAAAAAAATGTGCATGTCCTCATTTAATGAGGTAATTATATAAACCGGTTATTGCAGTGTCTCTGACTGTGAAATCCTAGCGGTAAAATCCCGTCGGAGGCTGGATTTTCGATACTAGATAGAGAGCTAGGATGCGTTCACCTGATGCTTGGAGGAAAATTATAGCGGCGGACTGCCATAATACCGATTGGTAGTTTTCCTTGGTTTTACCTATCAAAACTAAGCAAATGCTAGGGCAGTTTCTCAACAAACGGACCACAGACCGCGCGTTATATTTCCATCATTTTGCATCATCAATGCATGTCTCTGTGTTTGCGAGTAAAGTAGAAAATGTTATGTAATGCTGCGACAAATCGGTTTGCTCGTTTAGAGGAACCCAAATACCTATTTTTTCACCAAGTGTGTGTCTGTCCCTTTAGTGTAGTAAATTTTTCTTCGGGAGGTGGCGGTGAACTTTCTCTCCTGGATGCTAAGATCTTATGGACCTAGGACCTCCACATCGGCTTCCGTGGACTGTACTCAACTCGGCAATTTAGTTTCGTTTAGTTTAGTTTAGTTTAGTTAACTACCTGGATGGACGAGCCGGATGGACGAGCAGACAGGCAGTCAGAGAGACACACAGATAGATGGCCAGACGGGCGGTTTTACGATCGGACAGACACGCAGTCAGACGTACAGACGGACAGACAAACGGAAGGACAGATGGGCAGACAGACAGACGGGCAGACAGACACACGGGCAGATAGACAGACAGAGAGACGGACGGACAGAGAGACGGTCAAAATGTTGTTCATAACGATCAGATATTTACTAATCTCGTTTTAAATAAAAATAAAGCGGAAGATCAAACACATGAATACTGAATACGAATATGATGCACTGAATATGATGCTTCCAGTTTTTCACATCAGCGCCGAACAAGACGAAAATTCTTTTGACCGAAAAAGTGGGTCATGCTTTTTCGGTTGACTTCACTGAATTACCCGTGCAAAGAAATAATTTTCGTCACGAAAGAAAAAGTTTTTTTATCCATAATTTTCAAGGGGGTGAAAATTCGATTTATAGAGAATTTATATATATATATATATAGTGGATCAATATATCCAATATAACATATGGAACACATTCGATATATCGAAATCCTACTGTATATTTTTATTTATTTCTAAATGACTTTTTAGGAAAATAAAAAATGTGTTTGACTGTGATGGCAACATTTTTCAATCTAAAATGAAAAATCGACAGATATAACGTTTGAAAGTGACTCGGTTAATTGTGCTAGAAACTAAAGTTGAAGTAACATGACGTGCTAAAACTCTCTACCGAAGATGTTATGACAATTTGTAGCAATGCATTGTAATGAATCGGAAAGGATGAGGGGGAAAATAAGTTACGCCAACAACTTTCATGTTACTTCAAAAAGATAAATAGTAATTTATGAGTAGTCATGTTTAGGTGCCAAGTAGGCTTATTCCAAAACATTTCAATTAAGGAACAACACTATACATGCATTGTATGAGGTTAATAAAAAATATTTCGAGTTTATCTTGTTTGCAGTTTTTTTTTATATATTGTTCCTTTACATATTATTTTCTTTTGAAAGACGGTTAAAATATCTGGTACCTTAACACGTAAGCGCGATTATCATATCATACAAAAGTTTCAAGCTCTCGTTACACGGTAACATTATTAGAACAGTTAATGTTATGGAAGCCCATAGTATTTCGTAAAACGAACTTGTAACATAATTCTTCGCACTACAAAAAAAAAGGCAAAAATACATAACGTAGAGGAACGTTGCCAATAAAAGTAGAATCTTATATCTTACTAAAGCTTGTTCTTTAGAAAAAACGTCCTGCGATAAGCGATTTATGCAGCTTTCAATTTTACATGCTGCTTTGAAGGTAACTGAAGATACGGTATTTACAATCAACTGTATCTGTAATGTCTATGTAAGTTGAGAATTAACATTATTTTTTGTTAACGATTCTCTCAATATCACCCCACAGTCTTTATTTACATTACATGTTTTCACTCCTTTTTAGGTTTGCACTCCATCAAGAAGAGATGCTGATGTGCTTCAAGGCGAGGGAGAACAACACAACGTACTCGCAGTAAATACTAAAGAGGTGAGTAGCAATCTCATGTAAGGTTTTTTGTCTTTATTTACAAATGGGAATCGGACTCTTGATGTGACAATAACCGTCCTGCAGTAGGCTTGTGGATTTTTTACCCGCATGACGCATAAATACCATTTGATAGTGGCATCACTGGCAAATAAAACTACTACAAATCGTATAAAATCATATATTATTCTTCAAAGGAATTTCGTTTTTCTTGTCGCCTACATTCCATTAGAGTTATACATAAGGTAACAAGGACCAAATTTAGTTTACAAACTCGTTTTGTCGTACAATCGTTATACTGTAAACAAAAAATCCACGTCTGAACGAGTAGCCTTTTTCAAATGTCCGTTTCTTTCATTGAACACATGTTGAGAGAGAAGGACCGCAAAAAAAGTCCGTAAAGCGTCTACATCCACTGTGTGCACCGTTTCAAGGCATATTCGACATCTGAAAAAGAATCCTGCGTCTCCAGGAGGCCGAGATGGATACGCACGTCATTTGACGGCGTCCGCGTTGCGGAGCCCGGGCAATTGTTAACTCTCCGGACGCGTAACCCGCGTTGAGAACGCACAGCGCCTGTTATCCACCAGATGTCGCAATGGTACCTCTCATTTCGTCTGACATTTTTATTTCTCTCGTACAAAAACAAGGGCTCTTGCTCCAACCTCGTTTGCGGCCGCCCGCAACGGCTTCCTTGCGAGACCGCGAGGTCGTGGCGGGGCGCTCTAGCGACGGAGAATGTTGGAGTTGGGCTGAACACGAAAGAGACGGAAGGTGTGAATCAGATGGAATAATAATGTCTGTGTTGGACAGTGATACCACCCAGTTCCCGCAACAAACATTATCTGGAAATATTGGAAGGCAAGTTAACGAGGCTTGGTCATAAGTAAACACGAACTATTAGTTAGTTGTTTGCAAACAACTCACTTATAGTTCGTGTTTGGCAAACAATTAACTTATAGTTCGTGTTTACTTATGACCAAGAACCGTTAACCTGCCTTCCAATATTTCATCAATTGGTCGTTAAGAATTCTTCATGTATTATCTGGAAAGATATACAGTTCTTTAAATGGGGAAGGGGTCGAATAGAAACAAAATTGACGGTGATCGAGACTCGGATCTCCAAAAACGCTATAATATTAAAAGTCGATCCCAGACTAAAATTCGAACCTTTCAATTGTCAACGAGTAAACAAATAATACGCTGGAGTATTAATTACCAAATTCGATTGCGTGAATTTGAATTTTACAATAAACAACTTAAATTATATAAATTAAAATTGTTGAATGTCATAATTTATAAATGCTAACGTCGCTGCATAATTTTGTCTATTTCCAAAAAAACATTCTTTGTTACTGAATGAATTGTGACGGACGCCAAACAACATAAAAATACAAAACAAGTTCCTACTACAATACTACAAAACAACTTACTACAATACTACAAAACTATGTGTCGCGTGTTTAAATTATTTGCCTTAAAATGTTGGAATATTTAATATATTTTATGAAAAATTACATTGTATTAGCATTATCAGTAATTCTAATTCAGTGCTGGTAAATCAATTTTCAAAATAACAATGGTTCAGTCGTTAATTTCAATTTTCTTACATCGCAAAAAATTATGCAATGAAAAATCATTGCAGAATAAATTTTTAATGAAGAGTATATTAGGAATTTGCTTCTAACTAACACGATAGAAAAGTGTTCAAGAGCCGTTGTGCAATTTCCGAAGCTATGAAGGAGTCCACGAGGATAACAGGACGCAGAGGTCTTCGACCTTTTCCACATGGTCTGCGAGATGGTGGTTCCTAGAAGATCCTTGTTACTGGCTGCGTTGCAGACCTTTCCAGACGTCGTGAAGTTCTCGTGTAAATTACATCTCTCTAAAAAGGAATGCCCACCTCCAGCTCAGGTTACAGAAGTAGGAAGACAGCACAAGCAGCTGCGTACTAATCGTGTGTTTGTCTTGTTTAAAAACAATGGCCCACTTAAAGGTACCGAAAGACCTAATTTAAAACAAAAGGGTTTATTGGTAACGGATTAATGCTGATACTTTCTGTGAGGGAATGTAGTTTAATGGTTAATTAGAGCATCAAAGGTTCAAAACAATTTCTACGATAAGGGGTTAGGGTGTGAAAACACAACAAAAAGAAAAATTGAAGTGCGTAGCAATTTGACAATGTGCAAATAAAAATGGAAACGAAAGAAAGAAATATTATGAAAAAGTGAGACGTAAATATTACCGGGGTAAGCTCATCACTAGAGGATGGATTTTAATGAAATGTCACTTTTTTCTTTTCACTTTAGAAAAATTCCTTTTATTATAGACATTAATTATGTTATGTCAAAAGTAAATGACCCATTTTATGACTTTTTTTCATTTTTCGTCAATTACGATTAATAAGTAATTTTTTTCTTTTTTCCGTCCCTTTTAAAGCATTTTTTCTGATTTCATCATTTTTAATATCATTTGAATGGTGTTGCTTCAAATAATATTAACGAATCTTCTCCATAGAAGCGAATCTTCTCCATAGAATCCCTGAGTAGCCTATTGGATTTTTTCTCTAAAAAATTGTCATATCAACCGTTGTATGAAATCTGTGATGTCTATCAGCGCCATTGTCGGTTAGGCCGATTTCGCGATAACTAAAGGCTGTAATTTCCTGGTACAGAGTTCACCAGTTCAAACAAAAGTTTGCAAGCTGATTTCACTTCAACGTCATGAACACATTCACAAGTTTGAGATGTTCTCTGAACTTCTTTTGATGAAATAAAGTGCATAATTTCCCTTTGCTTTTAGGGCATTTATTTTTATTATGTTATTTCGGTTGTTTTGTCATAAAAACCGCCTCTACTTATCACTAATGGGTGAATTAGTTCAATAAAACATGTTAATTAATTGAATTAACCGCGATATGTAACCGCCAAAATGTAACCGTTCTTCTTTGAGCCTCACCGATTACAAAAGTAGATCTGTCATTTGCCTACTTCGCGACGTGTGATTACACCGTCACGCATCCCTGGGAATATCTCAGTTTCCGGATAAACTTCCCTATTGGTAGTGGGTTCGTCTTTGTTAAACTACCGATCAATTAACAAACCAACACAATTTTTCAGTTTTAAATGACAAATAACATATATTCTAGAGCGCCAAAAATGTAACAAATTTTACATTTTTCGTTTACATCAATGTAATTACATGTATTCTATTGAATGCCAAATCTCTGTACAAATGAAATTCACAGATCCTACTATGTTTTCACTTTTCGTAAAATTATGGTAGCTAATTCCCTACCTAAACTGCAGTTTTTCACTAGAATAATAATAATTCAGATCCCTGTTTACAAGAAAACAAGCAATGGATACATATTTACACTTCACAAAGAATATCACACATGAGACACACAAATCATTAATTTGTTACACCGTTAATTAATTTGTAACCGCTTGTCGCCGGTCACATTTATAACCAACGGAAAAGGGAAGCAATAATACCCGACATTAGGCCCTACACGTAGTTTCTACAGTGGCGAAGAGATGGCGTAAGTCAGAGAAGGATTTCTGAACGCACTTAGACCGTAGCCAATCAGGAAATTTTCGTGGAAATACGGACGTGGCGTGAACTTGCGTCAAAAAAGAGCTCGCTCTTTCTGGTTCGAGACGGCAAGGAGAACGGTTGTCTACGAGTACGCCACATGGTCGACGAGGGACACGCGAAGATTGCGGAACACAAAAGCTTTAATAAAAGGTAATTGACTGAGTACTTTTCATGGATTTACGTACTGTGAATATCGTGAAATTACATGGAATTAGTAAATGAATATTAAACAAGAATGCAATGAATGAAAGAACGACGGCGGTAATAGATCGAAATGAATCTGTAAAACCACGTTGCTGCATTCTTGTTGCTAGAAAAGAGGACTATTGTAACATAGGACATGTTTCTTCTTTGTTTCAGCTTTAATATATTTCATATTTTTAATATATTTCATACTTTTCATATATTCTTTATTCTTATTTTGGGGAATTTCACTTTGGAAATCCTATGATGGAATTTTGAAAGTTATGAGAAAGACGGATTATCCAACAACTAGTTTGACTTTTGCTATTACGAAGTCATAACTTGGAGTTTCGGACTCGCATTCTGATGCGACCATCGCCTCTGCGAAAGCTGTGGTGAATTTTCGCTTGGGAGACGACTGGAAGACGGTGTTCGGAATACTTCCGTGCGACAGGCCACGCAGGGACTTTGCAGAAGAACGACGACCTTGAGGCGCGAGGGTCGCGCGACGGGCCAGCTACACAGCGCGGGACCAACTTGCGGAGCTCGCCGGTCGTGAGTTATATAAAAGCAGAAAGAACACTCACTTAATTTCAGTCTGGAAAAAAACTTCTGAGATAGGAGTATAATTATACTAGCCAAAACGTTGTAATGTGAGCTTCCCTCAAAAACAGACGTTGATCGGGCAAGTTTCTTAGAACATTGGTCTTGCTTGCCAGTGGTTTTATTTTTTTTCGACAGTCGTAACAAGAATCAGATTAAAGTAATTCTTTATGTTTATGATAGAAGTTGTTTTGTACAGAATTATTTATTTAGAGTCATATTTTAATGATTCAAATCATTTAAGAGACGTTATGAAACAAAATTTTGTGTTGAAAGGCTATGTAGAAGCCGAAGGTCAAATGTGACTATTGAGTGTAACGTAATTAGTGATTTAAAAGGTAGTAGTGAATTTCGAGTATTGTGTGTATGTATTTTTCTTTTACAGGATGAATATTTGTACTATGATTTGTGTGTCTCATGTGTGATATTCTTTATGAAGTGTAAATATGTATCCATTGCTTGTTTTCTTGTAAACAGGGATCTGAATTATTATTATTTTAGTGAAAAACTGCAGTTTAGGTAGGGAATTAGCTACCATGATTTTACAAAAAGTGAGAACATAGGAGGATCTGTGATTTTCATTCAATAGAATACATGTAATTACATTGATGTAAACGAAAATGTAAAATTTGTTACATTTTGGCGCTCTAGAATATATGTTATTTGTCATTTAAAACTGAAAAATTGTGTTGGTCTGTTAATTGATCAGTAGTTTAACAAAGACGAACCCACTACCAATAGGGAAGTTTATCCGTAAACTGAGATATTCCCAGGGATGCGTGACGGTGTAATCACACGTCGCGAAGTAGGCAAATGACAGATCTACTTTTGTAATCGGTGAGGCTCGAGAGAAGTACGGTTACAATATTGTTAAATAACTTCTTATCGAATTGTTCTAGAACCCTAAAAACTAAAGTTTTGAGGCCACAAATCTCAAAGAAAAGGTCATCAACCGTAATCTACAGGATGCGATCTTGAACAATCTATTACATTTTTGCTGGTCCGGCGCTTCTCGATATTATCCCACGTGCAGAATCTGCAACTAAATGTGAAATTAAACTACTTACTTGATCTTCTAAGCGACTGAATTATACGAGTGTACCTCTCTGCTCGCTAATAAAGTTAAATAAGAATAGTTTGTATTGACAAGTGTATTTTGTATTGTATTGTTATTAATTACAAGAAAACATAGAACAAATGGCGAAGGATAAGAGAATCTTGAAGAAAAAGACATAGTACTGATTTAATATGGAAATGAAAAATAGGGAAGAGTGTGGGTACATGCGAAAGTTATTGTGTGGGTACGCTCTCTCTCTCTCTCTCTCTCTCTCTCTCTCTCTCTCTCTCTCTCTCTCTCTCTCTCGTGGGTCGCGCGGTAATTCAACACTGCAAGTTTGGTGATAACAAACTGATGAGTGAAAAGGATCAGACGGAAGGCAGCTTACGTGTTTCCACAGTAGGGGTTGTCCAAATTATCAACAGAAAATAAGCCGTGTCTTAAGGCTAAATGTACCGACACTAGTTCCATTTGTCGCCACCACGTGGCAGCACCAAAATAAGCGAAATTTACTAGACCGATAACGTCTGAACAAATTGTCTGATTTTCGATCTGTAAACGGCATTGGACTTCTTTTTGAAATAGAAACATCGATCAAGTTCGTGCGGAAGATAATTTGTTTTGACAGTGGCCGTGATTGTTAATTTATAATTACGATTTAGACAAAACGGCAAAAGAAAGTAAAAAGAATAACAGCGAAACTAAGCCTGATAACTATCGTCCAGGGTCATCTTATGGAGTCACAACTTCCTCAAATGGATACAGGAAGGTGGGCGAGAGACCTTACACCTAGAGTGCTTGCGTTGGCCGCCTCTCCGCGTACAGTAGGACATACGTAGGAAATGCCAGAAAAATGGGGTAATTTCTTGGGCTGAAGATAGTCTACTGGATGAGGATGTTACAATCACCGTTCGCTTTATTCGAACACATGTATTGATAGTGGTATAATGCAATATTATTTCATATTTTAACTTTTTTATAAAATTGTGATTATCGGTTCTTTTCATTCACAACAACTCATCAAGCACATCGATAATAAACATCAGGTTTTATAAATGTTTCATTTTTTACGAAATATGTTCATGTGTCTATACAAAATCTATGTTTTGAAAATATCAACATCAATGTTGCATCCCTATTCTCGACACCTAGATGAGGATCGCCGATTTAATACGTTTGCATTCTGATTCCCTAATATGAGGTTTATCAGTGACTGGTATGCTACGTTTTACTAGTAGCATATAAATCTTATAAATTGAATTGCTACCCGATTAAATATTACTGATAAGCGTGTACGATGTTTAGAAAAATGGTATCTTAATGTATAAATGTAAAAGTTGCCGAACTTTATAACAAAACATAATTTATCCCCCTCATAGACGGATATTCCTCTTCTAGTGTGGTGTTCCTGTCTAAGGGTTTAAGTTGTATTGCTTTCATGACAACTTAATGCATTAAAAAATACATACATATGTCACAATACAATGATTTACACTACATCCTTTTACATTATCATTTACGTAGTTTGTATCAAAATGACGCGCCGGGAATTACTTATTTTGAGATCAAAAATCGAGTCACAGGATAAAAGAGCTCTTGCGTAATTTCGGCTCATTCTTTCTGTTAGTGGAATGATAACGGAAGATCTTAGAAGTAAAATGTATGTAAAATAAGATGTTAGGACATGGAATATTGGTGATATCTACACAATTAGTTCAATTTTCTTTTTGAAATCAGTTTCCAAATCGGAATCGATATTTTGAGTAATGCCTCAAATAATTTTTTGATGGTATTCGAAGGAAGACGGAAATATGTGAACGAGATATATACCTACAAAATACGACTATTACAGATGATACGAGACCGTTTGGTTGTGTTACAGCATCACTAGTTTGATAAGTGGAGAAAAATATATTGAGATTGAAAGGGACGAAACCATAAACCGACTGCCCGGCTTGCCTGCCTGAGAGCACGGCCTCCTCCCGTGCCGCAGGCCGCCGGGTTTGGCCGTTCGGCCGCGTCGAGGGAGTCCCCAAAAGGGTCGGGTGACGCAACTGGGGGGTCAGGTATTTTTTCCGAAATTTCACTTTACGCCGCTCCTATTCATCCGATTTGCATGATTGACACGGCGTTGGATTCAGGAAGCACGTCGTCATCGCGCTATAAGACCACATTTTTTAATTTCTTCCCAAAACAATGAGAAAATTAAAAAAAAATATTTTTGGAAATCTTTTTTGAAAAAGCGGCTTCGTATCTCAAATTATATTTTAAAAAGGCGTCCAATGCCGTTTACAGATCGAAAATCGGACCATTTCTTCAAACGTTATTGGTCTAGTAAATTTTGCTTATTTTGGTGCTGTCACGTGGTGGCGACTAATTGAACTAGTGTCGGTACATTTAGCCTTAATAGAAATAACACTTCTTCCTCTTCAAACATTTCAATTTACTTAATGCCTTTAGGAAAAAACTCCATAAACAGTTTATGGCACTAGTAACAGTTTATGGCATTAGTAAAATCATCTATACAACACTAACACTCCACTTTGATAAACTGCCACACAACTGTGAACATAGACCCAGAAACATATTTTGATGGAAAGGCAAAGCAAAAATGAAGCCACAAAGACATAGACGATCCAAAAGCCAGTGCAATTTCCGAATCGTGTTAATCCACGGTCCATCGCGGTTCTGTCAGATTCACCAACTTTAGATTGTTGATATTCTAAGAAATTATAAGGGAGCGCGGTCAAGTTTGGCACTAGCTTCAACTGTACCATCTTAATATTGATTCAGTGGTGAGTTGTAGTTGACATTCACATAATTGAAATGATTGAAGGCGTTGTCATTGTCAACAATATTAACACTAATATTGTTGACACTAATATTGTTGACAATGACAACGCCTTCAATCATTTCAATTGTACCATCTTAAACTGCACTGACCTAGAGATATCTAGGTATTCAGGCGCCCATGGCAAGCTGGCCCATGGTTAACATTTGCGCCCCATGGCTAGCATATAATTTGCGCCCCTGTCTGGATACTTCAAATTAGGGTTGTTTACAGGGGCGTTTAATCCATGGAAGCATTGCTTCCCCTATCATTTTCAAGGATATCTTACATTTTAATACCACTTGACTAGTAATTTAGAATCACATACTTGTAATCCAGTCAAAACAGTTTAAACTGAGTGCGTCCAATCTTATCTTTACAAAATGAGCACGTAATTATTGTCACCCATAGATAGGGTAGAGTTCGCCTGTAAAGCTCTTTGGAAGCACAGGGCTGATTGCATCCAGCGTCTCATAGGGATTGCTGTGATCAGCAGAAAAGCTGGCGCGTGTGGTGGGCGCGCGCAGGCTTATTCAATCGAGCTCGCCTTTGGAAGCAATCGGCCAGTTGCATTCAGCGTGACTCACTGCGCGCGTGTGGTGGGCTCCGCACGTGCTTATCGGTTCAGTGTTTTAATGTTCATTTTTCGTCTCATCCATGCGAATAATTAAAAATCTGTGATTTGAAATGTAATTGTTTCCCTAGAAAAAATTTCACCATACGCCACTGGTCGGTTGTATCCACTGGCATCCTTAATTTCAGGGAGGCTGCCTTTCAGCAGGGAGGCTGCCGGGGTAGTGGTGCGATTCTGGAGGTAGCGGTTCGTGTGAGTACGTTTCCTGATTTCCGCGTGTTCCAGGCTGCCGTCGTCCCGCCCGCTAACCAAGACATCGAGGAAAGGCAATTGGCCATTCTTCTCCACCTCCATGGTGAAAGTGATATTGGGAAGAGTGCAATTCAGGTGATCTAAGAAATCCTGGAGGGTGATACCTACACGTTCATTATATGGTCCGTGGGGCCATATAAACAAGGTGTGAACATATCTGACCCACATGGACGTTTCAGGCTAGTAGTTTCGGATGCGTCATTCTCGAACGCCTCCATGAAGAGGTCAGCTATCGGTGATGGAGGCGAGCCCACGACCGCGTTTTCTACCTGGGTATACAAGCTGCCCTTGAACTGGAAGATGGAGGAAAGGCAGAATTGGGCGAGGTCGGATCACTTTGTAGGGAGTCTTCGGGCTTCTAGTTTGTTCCGGATAACTCTGAATGCCTCGTCAACCGGAACCATGGTAAAGAGAGATGTTACGTCAAAGCTGAGAACGAAGTCCGTACTCTTCAACCGCCCGCCTTGCGGTAGACCGATGAAGTGTCTGGAGTTCCTGACATCCAGCGCAACATCTGTTAGAGAGTGTGATTCGTCAGTCCCCTCATTGGCCTACTGGTTCAGCCGGCCCTCGCCCATTTAGAATGAACCCGAGCGCCGACCACTTCGGCGCAGAACAGCCTTGAGGAAGACCACGACAAGATGGTCGAAACGTTGGTAATACAGCCTTTGACGAGGCGTCGGAGGACAAACAAGATCATGCGCCTGACTTTGGCCGCGAAAACGGTTTACCCTTCTTCCAATCACAAAGGCTGCCCACCCAGACATGCAATACATTTGTCGGCCTCGCGCGGCGTGCTTGCAACCCTGCCCCATTAGGAAACTAGACGAAAATCAAGATACTTCCAACCAAATTCAAAAATATTTTCAAACTATATTCTAACATTTTCTCGTTTGTATCCTATAGGTTAAATCGAAGGGAAAGAGGTTTCTTGCATGCTTACTTCTTGCATTGCTTACTTCATTGACGAAATTAATGTAGTTAATAATGATTTAATTTTTTACATGCAAAGTTACCCATCTTATTCATTTGAAATTTTGCAGAGAGTATGTGCATAATCTAGAAAAAATCGCAATGTGAAATGTTCACAAGATACGACGATAAATTTCGTCGAGATTGAAAAAGACATGGTTATAGAAAAGTTGAAATACTAATTGAAATTGTTTAAAATTGTCTACAAAAATTCGTTACAGTGTAGTTTTCTTAGCGAAAAAATGATGCGATATTAGTGATACTTATAGCAATGAGTATTTGAATATTACGATTGAATCTAATTCTTATACTATGCACAGATAGTAATGCAATGATGGCACATAGCGGTGAGGTCACTCTTGCTCTCGGGTCAGGTTTCAGGTTACTTGTGCTCTGAATGCTTTACATGTTCGAATGAATGTATATGAATATCATTATTTCTATCCCAAATTGCTCCATGCATACAATAAAATATCTCAATCTTTTAAAACTCTCATACAATTGAAGGGCTCAGTAGAACAAGGAGTTATCCCACAATTTTGTGAAATTGTGTTATTAGAATTCAATATACCTCGAAAAATTATTCTTTTGTTATTTAAATCCTGTATGTACTGGATGTGCAATTACGTGTAAACACTACATGGTCTGCACGGGTACTGTGATTAAAAGTGTACCGACTATTGTATGAACGTTTTACCAAAACCCTCAATATCTCAGAAAAAGGTGAATGTGGGATAGCCACCTTGTTCTACTGAGTCCTTCAATTGTACAAAACTGTTTTACAAAGTAGCATTGCCACCGATACTCATTGAACAATGTAATTCGATGTTATCTTAAACTAATATAACTTTAATATGAAAGAATTAATCTGTATAATGAGAGACACTCCGTTTTTACTCGGCGTACGCGGATGTTAGATCAAGGCCCGGTCTGAGCTGTAGTGCATTTAGAGAAAAAAATAAAAAAAGAATGTAAAAAAATAAAATAAAGTGGGTCCCAGGGATGAGCAACTTTTTCTGCTTGTGGCTACTAGTCAATGAATATTTTGAACTTACAGAGATGAACACCAACCACAAATAGCACTTTTTTCTATTTATTCTTGTCGCGGATTCGGTGGTATTCTTGTCCTAAAGAATCTACACAGCCCACACAGACAAATGTGATTCAGTACATTTGAAGAAATTGCTTCATTTACAAATATTACCATATGAATTATGCAAACAAATATTCAAATAAAATTATTGAAGTGCGTGTCAAAATTAATAAAAAACTATTTATATAGGACACTTATCTACAGATAATAGGCATTAGGTTCAAAATATATATTATCAAAACGTGAAGAAGGAAAATATTTTCAATAATAATGTTATACAAACCTTGAATCATCATGAGGAATAACTAATTCACCATGTTGATTGAGTTGCATATTGCATGCTCCAGAAGTTACAAAGGTAGCAATAAATTGTCCAAGAGCCCGAAATGCTGACATTCGCACCCATCGCGACTGGTCTAAGAGTAAATTATTAAAAACTGGAGCCAAGGTATTCTTCCGAGTTTGTATCGTGCAGTGAATGGCTACTGTTGTGAAGACTTCTGCACATGCTTTACGAACACCCCAGATTCCATCCGTGCAAAGTTCCACAAAGTAAGGCAGCTGAAAATAAAGAATATACGTCAGAAAAGGCACAAAAACCAGGTCACATGAGGTTTATAGACACATGGGCGAGCAACCCAGAGGTAACAAAGATAAAATTTTCAACATATTGCAATCGTATAATGTTCCGTAATTTCTGTTATAAGCACACAGATTTTATTTAAATTTTATCGGTTTATGTTCTTATTTTTTGTAACGGACTGTAACAGGAATGATTAGGACCTGGATGTTCATGACCTTGTAAGGTCGAAATTCCTTAAAACTAATTTTCTCAGAGCATCTACCGCATTGCGGAAATATAACGTTAACACTTTTTAATGTTTTCTTCACTGAAATATTTAAAAGAAATAAATGCATGTTCTTAAGAATTACTTCTGTTTAATGTCAACTGTCGTGCAATGATAAAAAATGTTTTCCCTAAAACTCCAGCACGGATTCGCGTAGCATCCCATTTTGCGAAACTTTTTTCTTGATACTGTTCAATTAGAACACCGGGTGAATGTTTGTGTGTAGCTTGGAATTGCTCACAAGAGGCATCGAAAGAAGATTGTTTTTTCTTTCACCTACTTTCCCGTTTTCCCCAAATTGATATTATCTGGTCTCTTAAGAAACTGGTTTTCCCGTTGAATTCGCAGTCACTGGAGATCAGAAGTGTATCGCCTATTTTCCAGTCAATATTCGATGTCTATCCCAGAAAAGTTTGTTTCCTATATTCCTATAGCCCATTCATTGATTTCATATTTCCTAAGTTGTAAAGCGTTATGAGTAAGTTTGGAAAATTCAAATGAATCCAGAAAGTCAAAACAAAAAATTAATTTGAAAAAAAGGAAATTCAGTCTAAAATTCTCATTTACGACTTCGCACGACCTATGAAGTGTGACCTATGTATGTTTCACATCGGGACAAATATATTTTGGAAAAAAAAAAGTACTGCTACATTACATACTTTCCCGAATTTTATGCAATAGTCACGAAAAAATACTCGAAAAATACTCATATTTTCGAAAAATTGTACACAACCTTTTTAAAGATCTAACGATACGATGGCGAAATACGTTTGAACGTTTGCAATGTTCGGAAATTTGAAGTTCAATGAAAATGAGACCTGCATGAAAATGCTTCCACCCTTAAGGAACATGAAAAAATTCAGGTTCGCCAATAAATATGCATGGAAATGGTAAGATTTCAAACCCAGTGATGAAAGACTTGCAGAAATAATTTGCTTATTGATTAATAAGCAAATTTTTCTACAATTTTTTCTGCAACCTGAAAGTCTGATTCTGAGTACTTCTGAGTACCTTCGACGTTGTTTTACAAGTGTTATGCAGGTGTTAGCTTCAAATGGGAAAACATGAAACATTTCATGAAGTCTTTCAGAGTATACTTCAGGATGTTTCCCCGCAATATTATACTGTGGCGTCATGGTGTGCGCGCCCAAGAAGCCGGAAGGGGGGGCGGAGGATCGGCAAGGAAAGAACGGCTACCACGAACAATGTCCATATTATACGCACAGCTATATTTAGAAGCAGAAAACGTCCCAAAATACAGGTACGCTAAGTAGCGGTAAGCGCCAAAAGGAAGTGTAAAACGCACGGGAGTCATAGGGCTGCCCAACCGACCTCGGATTTGCACACGGGCCGCTCAGTCAGATGAGGGGAGCATGAGAGACCAAGTGACCCGCGAATACCGTCTCCTAGATTATTTCAGTATTATACATACCTTTTGCGGCTCTCACACGCAACCAATCTGTATAAATATGGTCTCTAAAGAAAGAGAATTTCACGGAGACGTGACGAATTGCACATTGATTTTAAAAATATGAAGGATTCGTTAAAAAAACGCAACGCAACCCTCCTCCAGAAATATTGTAAAATAACTCCCAAACAAGGCGTCCTGGGGCCTTGAAAATAAACGTTTTGAGTTCAAAGGCATCAAAATTTCCAAACGTTTTCCACACCGTAATCTATGATCTATATAGATGACATTCTTGGATATACTATTAAAATTTTTGCCGGTTTGGCACTTATCGATACTGCCAATACCACCTACGCATAATATGCACCTATGCACAATACATAGTATATTTCTCTATGAGCCTTTGCCGCTGGTGGCCATCTTTGTGACGTCACGCTTAAAGGCTTAGATTCCTCCGTTTTATATTTACGCGTTCCTTTACAGACTTTTCCATTTAGCATTGTAAATAGAGAAGTATGGCTGACTTTCCCGGCAGTTTTATCGATTGTCATTTTGTTTTGTTTTGTTTTTCCTTTTTGTCGGTGGTAGTTGCATGATTAGATTCTATGAATGATTTTTTTTTCATTTTTCATTCAACGGCCAGAGAATTCCTCAGAAAACTGAAATCTGATGGGTCTACAAAACCTTAACTATTTTTTACCATATTATATTTTTTCATTTAATTTGGCTCTTAAAATTCAATTTCAGGGGCACTAATGATGTAATGAAAACACTTGTGTCTGTTGCTTCGGGGTTTGAAGTAAATTTCTGTTTATATGGGTATTGATGTAATCCGCCAAATTCCCATTTACTAAACAAACACAATTTACCTGATTTTTATAAAACATGATTAGTCAAGACATCTCTCTGTGCTTGCAAAATACGCGCAAATGTGTCGTCTAAAAGTGGTCGTCATTTTACTTCAGCAAATGTTTCGATAACAATAATTGCTTCATTTTGCGGGATTTTTTCTTCCAGGTTGCACTTTTCTTCCTTCTTTTTTCTTTTCAGTGTGATAAAAAACATATACAGATTCCTTCTTGTTAATAAAGTGCTATCACTACCAGATTGTGAAAAAAATTATTGTAGTAGAAACGATAACAAAAGTAGGTGTGCATAATTATAAACAAAGTACCTTAACGCAATATATGGCAAACATGGGCAAACTTTAATTAATGTTTTGAAAAGTAGATGAATTCCAGAATCAGATTCTCTTAATATCATAGCCCAGAAATGCTCCGAAAGTAACAAAGTCAATATAAAAACAGGATTTAAAAATTTCATTCCGTTGTGACACGAAGTTTCTACTTGTTAAACCTGATTTATTATTCAAGGAATATGTTTTTTAGAAATACAAGAGTTAGAGTACATATCTCCAGGTATCGTATCAATAGCACGTATGATTCTGATAGTCAAGAGAGCAAAAATATTGGCATCGAAAAACGTACCTCTCTTCAAACTGCAAGAGGGACGAAGTGCGCCGCGCATCACTTATGCGAGTCCAATCTTTTACAGCAAGGAGTGGCGTGATTCCCCCTTCCTTTCCTGATCGGTGAACGATGAACAAGACACTCTACTATCCCTTTCATGTGAAATGGAACATCTAAAGTATATTTGGACTTGAGACCTTTTGTCAATTTTCCCTTTCTCTGGCCCCACTGTGCACCGCGCCATACGAGTGCCGTAAGGAAACGTGATAGCTCCTACGCTCATCAGCTTGTATGTACGCGATATTTCCTCGCACCCACAAACGGAACTCGCCCTGAGCGCCGACGACACGGCTATAATAGCCTCGTCGAAAAAGATATAACTTCTCCAGAAGTATTTGGATCAGCATTTATCAAATTTTGCCGATGCCCGCTTCCGATCATGCACCGCAGTGGCACAGTCGGCATTCCACCATGGCACATGGGGATGTCGTGGGTGACCCGACGACTTCGGGATAGGAAATGAGGCCGCATGAAGAACGGCCTCAGTAAAACTGGTAACCATAGCATCGATATCGTTTGAGCAGTTTTCCGATATCCGTATTTTTTCTTGAATGTTTTCCACTCAGCTCTGTAGATTAGTCAGCGAGGAATGCGGGCAATATTCAGTTCAGGAATATCGAGGTTTACCAGAATGGGGAAGTGGTTACTGCCATGCAGGTCGCCAAGGACAGTCCATGACCGGGTGGCTTCATGTAAATACCCCAAAATTTTAAAGAATGTTTTTCAAAATTTCAAAGCTTCAACCATAGAGTAAAGAATAGTATAGGGCTCATCGGGCTGGTTTTGAACTACCTCCAATGAATAGTTTCCCGTCCGACGAAAGAAAGCGCCAACGTCGCGAAGTGTGAAGGGAAGAACAGGACTGGCTGTTGGTGGGGGTATTTGTAGGAAATATTGCACTGTGCAGGACACGAAAAGGGCGTGTTGTTTCCGAGCCGACGGCAGGCTCTGGGGTGGGTCGACCGACCCAGCTGGACCCGCTACCTGCCCGCCTCCCTCCAGCCTCCAAGTTTCCACGGCGACTGCGGGGTCTCCCTGGCGAACGAAGACCAGCGTTTGCCTCCATTCCAGTCAAATTGTAGAAAATAAGAGAAAGTTTTGATGTAGTTTTGATATTTGGTTCCCACATGTTTTCTGGGTCGCTGAACACGAATATCAAGTTTTCCAACAAAATTTTTGTTTGGAAATAAATTTTTTAAACAAAAAATGCGTAAATACCACGCCTTTTGTTAGTTTTTTCAAAATAACTCAAATGCCATCTATTTTTCGCAATTAATGGTGCTACACGAAATGAAAGAGGGAAAAATTACCTACATTTAATGTCAGTAAGATATTTTTCTCCGATAAACGGTTTAGTCGTGAGAATACCGCGAAATTTGGTGATGTAAGCGAACACGCATGAAAAACGGGAATTGTCCTATTTTATCTCAATATAACATAAAAAAACTATCAATTTTTCGTAAGTATTAATCTGATATGAAATGAAGGAAGATAAAATTACCTACATTTTGTATGTACAAAGTTTTCTTCCAGGATCAGTGGTATTGCCGTTAGTGTGCACAAAATCCCTGAATGTTACTGTGAAATAGGAACTCCACTGAACCTCCCTCACTACATTTACATCCAACGAAGTTGTATGCAAATAAATACAGCGCCGTGGTAATCTCTTTACATTTTAATTGGGAAAAGGAAAGTAGGTAATTAATAAAGCGAAAGAGAAAATTAATATTTTGGAAGTCGAACGTGCCTTCAGGAATGCGTAGGTTTTTGCGGCCCTAGTTTTTATAGACATCTATTTACAAATGGCATTAGCGTTTTTTTCTGGATAAGTTTTAAGTTATTTTGAAAATCTTAAATAAAAGTACTGGTTTTTACAAATTTTTGGCTTTAAAAACGTGTTTCTGCGCAAAGTTATTGATGAAAAACCTGAACATTGGTTAAAGCATTGTAACTACTAACATACAAGCAATTCAGAGTCCAAGTTAATACGTCATCAATGACGAGGTTTTTATCTCATACAAAAAACACGAGTCTATCCGTGACAATTACGTTGAATACGTGCCAAAAATGTCTATCACAAGCATATCTCCTTACATGTTTTTATGGCTACCCTGAGGTGCCTAGCGAATGAAAATGTCTAAAAAATTTGCGTACATAGTGTGAGACAACACAATAATTCATATGACGTGCAAAGAAAATTTTCATGCTAACACGAATAAGAAAAGTCGGTTAATAGCAATGTTGATTACAAAGATTTTATTAGCAGAAATGGCATCCAAACAAGCGAAGGAAGATGCGGACACTCCGATAATGAACAGTTTTGTGCTTGGATCCAACTAATGAGACTGATTAAAGTTGGTGAGAATGTAAGAGATCAGTTGATAATATGGAGAGATCTCTGCAAGCATGCAATCTCTGCAAGATGCCTTTTTGAAACAGAAGAATGACAAAGATTCTTCACCTGTTTGCTGCTATAAGTGAAACAATTACCGATAACTTTGTTTCTCACAAGCAATGAGTGATTACGAAAACTCAGTATTGGCCAAGCACGGAATTATGAATTTCTGACAGACCAACCTTCAATGAATTGCTGACTATAAAATTATTCGAACTCTCCAACGCAACTAATGAGATGGTCGCTGATGGTGGTGAACTCTTTCGGGTTTCACTATTCGGTTGAAATGCAAAGAACAGCCAGTTGAGATATGTCTACTAAACCTGCCTTCAGTTGCACGGCAAACATTTCTGCACTACCACCACCTGCACCTGCAGCAACAGCACAGCAACACGTTTTAAGAGTTTATTCTCAAGTTCAGCAACAACTAGATTTAGAAAAAAAATCCAGAAGAATGGAGAGGAAAAAGTACGAAAAATGGCTTTGCATCTTTAATCACAACCTGTTACCACCATCTCCTCTACCAGTTTTATTGAAATTTGGTTTCTACAAGAGCTTCAAAAACTATCAAACAATTTTACTACAAGAAGACAGGGATTAATGATCTAACTTGTGTCTCAAAGTGTTGCGACAATCTGACAGTCGTTTATAAAAATGACCTGAAAGGCGAGTTACGAGCTGGAACGACGACCACAAGATGAAGCCATTGAACTTGACGAACCAATGGAAGATGACTTGTATATTCTTCAAGATATTAAATAATGTCAATTATTAGAAACAACATATACTAGAGTTGTAGTAATAAAAGACCCAATAATTCCATTATTTTGTACTTAGCAGATGTCTAT
The DNA here is from genome assembly GCA_011170035.1 of Teleogryllus occipitalis. Lineage (NCBI taxonomy): Eukaryota > Metazoa > Arthropoda > Insecta > Orthoptera > Gryllidae > Teleogryllus > Teleogryllus occipitalis. Next base: position 162,552 of record BLKR01001703.1, on the reverse strand, counting down.
GAAAACCAGGGCCTTTGGATCCTGACCGTTGGGGAAGATGCAGTCCACATTATTAATTACCTACTTTTTCCCCCCAAATAAAATGTAAACAGATCCACAAGGCGCCATATTTATTTTTATGTAAATTCATTACACATAAGAGTTAGTGATAGAGGGAGGTTAAGTGGAGTGCCGTTTCCGTAATATCCATTTTGCGCACTAACTGCAATATCATTGATCCAGGAAGAAAACCTACTCCATCCTAAAATGAGAACAATTTTATTCTCTTTATTTTCACATCAGGTTAATATCGACGAAAAAGTTGTAGTAGTAAAGAAGTGTTTATATTTAGATATTTAGATAGTTATATTTAGATAAAGTAGGATAATTCCCGTTTTTCATGTTTTCGCATATATCACCAAATTTAGCGATGTGCGGCTAAAAGATAAATAAAAGAAAAAATCTTAATGACATTAAATGTGGGTAATTTTATCTTCTTTTATTTCATGTAGGACCATTAATTACGAAAAAGACGACTTTTGAGTTCTTTTGAAAACTGAAAAAAGGCGTGATTTTTACGCAGTTTTTGCTTAAAAAACGTATTTCTTCGCAAACTTTTTGTAGACAAACCTGATATTCGTCTTCAGCGACTCAAGAAACCTGTAGGAACCAAATATCAAAACTACACCAAATCTTTCCGCTATTAGGCCTTTTTGACGAGCACTATTTGACGACTTAGCTACGAATGGGTTTCCAGTGTGATCGCCGGTCAGGACAAGCGGCACTGGTGAAGTCTCTGGCCTGCTTTTAAAATACAGATGTAAAGAAGAATTGTATCAGAAGTGGTTAAATAATCAAAATATTTTTGTTCAAGCCAGTATCGCACCGGGGGGGGGGACCCCTCATGGAGCTTACTCCCTTCAGAATACGTAATCGGCTAGAGATGCCATTCATCATAAAAACAGTTTTCACTCATTTTCTGCAGAAACGAAAGTCGTTCAATATTCCAATTGAAAACTGGTAAATAACAATAAATGAACAAATAAAAATAATTTCAAAATTCAGTTTAAAGGAATTTTAAAATTCAGTTTTTGTAAAGAAAATATCAAATCGGCTGCACAATATATTCCCCCCCCCCAAATCACGCAAAAAAATGCTGTTTGGGCTACTTGATGTCGGTGCAAAAATTGACTACATTGTTACCAACATTGTTACAATTAACTAATTTATTTATTTAACGTTAAAAACTCTGTGTGTCGTGCTATGGGGAGAGTGTATTGTGTGCAAAAGTTTTGAAATTCTGGGATACCTACCCTAAGCCATATACAAGTTGAATTTTGCATACAAATGAAACGTGCATTTTTGGCAAGAATTAATAAGAAAATTCGCTCCAGTGTAATAAAATACGATTTGGAAAGGCAAAAGCGGGCGGGCGGGCAAGCGGGCGGGCGCATTGAAAAAAAAAAAAAAACCTTTTTCGGTACCAGGGGATCCCAAAACGTGTATTTCCGTTGAAATCTCGAAATCGATTTTCTGCAGCATTACATAACTCTCTATACTACGTATATTACTCCTATATATACGTATGTATACGAGAAAGTAAAAATTGAAGTGAATTGTTAATTTGCAGCGTTGTATGACAAAGTAAGAACAATATAATTTATTAAAAGAAATACTATACGGTATTTTTATATAGCACTTTTGAATAGATTTATATATAATGTCTTTGAGATTAACCTTGCATATTTTCTGGGCTGGTTATCCAAACTGTAGGTGCCAAAAATGTATCTTTAACAGATAGAGACAAGGTATTTTTTGCCGTATTTGTCGTTATCTTTTTGTCTGTGGGACAGACAAAACGTGCTTTCAAACAAAGAATTTAAAGAACATGTTAATAACATTAAGGAGTCTGGCACAAAATTAAACTCAATTTTTCGATATCACCTTCATATTTTCATTATTTTAATTTTGACAGACCTGCCATTTTGGATAAAGAACCCTGAAAATATTCAAAATTAATGACGGAGATATCACGTATAAAAATACACATCATTGTTGAAATATAATTTTTCTTAAACATTTATGACAATTTTCTGTCTATAATGAAGAATACCGTAAAACATATTTATACTTTGTGATGTGTTCCATTTTCCTTTATTTGTGTAAGTGTACTCCTTTCTTGATTTGTTTCTTCCCCATTCCATCTCCATTCCTGTTTTTTTTTATTTCATTGCCATATTTTGCAATATATGTCTCAATTATCTACTGCCTCTCAATTCATAATTGCCCCCTCCTTCAACGGAGGATAAAAATATTTACAATGGGAATGTTTTTCTCAAATATTTATTGTGGATATTTTTAATTGTATATTTTTTTATTAATATTAAAACATTTTAAAAGTTCTTGGCCATCTATTTATATACTTTTTTACTTCCTACAGTTATTTTACTTTCGCTTATTGTATTCTATAATTTAATATCTGATTACTGTAAAATTTTATTTTTATTACTTTCATTCAAAACAAAATCATCAACATCATCAACAACGATCTCAGTTGAAATACCTTACTGGAATGATGGAACATTACGTACGCACCTTTCCGACTCTTTGCCCATTGCACGTGGAGTTCCTCAAGGATCGATTTTAGGCCCTATTCTGTTCCTATTTTACCTAAACGATATGCCCTCGACGATTCGAAACGGAACAACGGTTCTCTTCGCAGATGACACAAACATCCTATGCAATAAAGAAACCACAAATAGTACAATATCAGATGTTTCAAATTGGTTCCGAAATAACAAATTAATAGTAAACGAAAAAAACTGATTTAATGCAGTTTTCCATTTCAAATAAACAATTCTGTGCTCCATTGAAAATGAACGGTGTACCATTGACTGATGTTAAGGCAACAAAATTTTTAGGTCTCTCAATTCAGTCAAACCTTAAATGGAACGTCCATTTAAATGAATTGAACACAAAATTAAGTTCATTATGCTACGCGTTCAGAATTCTTGCAAATTCACTCAGCCTTCATATTGCTCGTTGTGTATATTTCGCGAATATTCACTCCCGCCTGGGATATGGCATAATATTCTGGGGAAATACATCTTATAGCTCCCAGACTTTTAGATTACAAAAACGAATTGTACGAATAATAATCAATTCCCACCCACGTGATTCACGTAAGCCTCTCTTCATTAATCTAGGAATTTTACCATTACCTTGTCTGTTTATTTACGAATCAGTTGTTTTTGTCAAAAATGACTTGCTTAAGGGCGGGAATATATTTTCAGAAAATGCCGATGTCTATTACTATAACACTCGACGTAGAAATCATATTCATCAGATGACAGTATCAATAGCTCATTACAAAAAATTCACATACAATACATGTACATTATTTTACCACACTTTGCCAGACGACATTAAACGATGAAATTCGATAGAAAAGTTTAAATCCCAAGTGAAATCGTTTCTGCTGCGTAACTGTTTCTATACAATTAGAGACTATACTGAGCATCACAAGAAAAGTAACAATAATTTTAACAACGATACATAATGCATTATTTACCATTTGGACTGTATAAATGTGTATAAACAACCTGTAACAAGTATTGTACTACAGCCTCCGGGTCAATGACCCCCATCTCGATCAGGTTTTTCGTCCAGTTTCCCTGATCCATTGAGCAAATGCTGAGATGGTCAATTGTTTTGCCTCTGGACATAAATGTAACTTCATTTTCTGTGCACGTCTTCTAGAATTCAATGGGAAATACAATTATTCAAATTATCGTTTCCATGTTGTCGCGACAGGAAGTATTATTCCGAAGGACAACATGGATAAGAGCCAAAATTTATTGCTTATTTATCCTTGAAAATATATTTTATTACATGGAATGGTGGTGGTTGTTTTTTTGTTTTTTTTTTTTAATTTAAGTAGTATATGACTTAGTGTAGGGATCACAGAATTTTGAAAATGTGCACACAATTCATTTTTCCCCATAGCAAGTCATACGCAGTTTGAACTGTTTTTTGACGTTAATAAATAAATAAACATTTGTTTTAATTTCACGAGTGGCACATGCACTTATACTTCATACTTGTAAAACTTTTACACCTTTAGAGGTTAATTTCGCACTGTAGAGACGTACAATCGGTATGGCACATATAAACTCGTCTAGAAGACATTAAAATAAAATAAAAAAAATAACAAAATTCTCAGTTGTGTACCTTTCATACATGACCTAGTGACAAATTGGAAATTTTTGAATCAGTTTGGAATCTACTTAGAGACGCCGAAACAGTACGGCGTGGATTCAGCAATGAAAAATAATTTTTACCATTAGGCCAAAACATTGGCTTTGAGCTCGTAATACAAGGGAGCATTAAAAAAATTACACTTTCAATTCAATATGGCGTACAGTTTAAATCGCCACATCGGTAAGGTATACAATTCCATGACATTTTCGCTATCTAACGAACAATATACAACAAAAATTACAATAACTGTGTACTCATTCTCCAATTGCTTAGTTTTTTTGACACATTAAAAAAATTGTGGAGCCCAACGCCGACATCTACAAGCCGCCATACTTGCGTTTCCCTGTTTCTCATAACACTGACTAACTTGTCAAAAAGTTTTATCTTTGAGCTTATCATACACACTATAACCTCCGCCCGTAGCCGCTCGGATTCTCGCTGCGAGAAGCTCGAGGTCGCTCGTGTGAGGTAATTCGGCCTGCCGGACAGTGGTGCATTTTTGCGATTTCCTGGCCAAAACCTCTGAGAGCTATAGTATGTTTTCTAAGACTACAATTATTTTGGGTTATCTTTACAATGTGAGGGAGTTATGAAAACTTAGGGTCTATGAAAACGTGGGTATATTTTATCAATTTACAACATTGACTTTAGAAAACCGTAGGGATTACTTACATATTACTTGATAACATTTGACATAAAGAAGCATGGTATTAATACCATCACATGCCCTCTGCCAGAGAAAATTCATATACTGTGTCCGAAGAACCGGATAGGAACAGCACATTTTTCACTAGGGCACATTTCTCCTTTCGATGATATCGAGCTAAGGCAACTGGAACAAAGCATTTTTGTTCAAGAATTTTAATTATCTATTTTGAAGATCTCTCAAGCTCGAAATGAAGAGATCAGAAGATCTCAAAAGGCGATTAAACATGTTCTGGATTGTGTGCAGTCTTGAACTTTTTGCGAAAATCCTTCTCCATATCGTCCTTTATCTTTGTTACGAGATTCTAGGCATGTAATACCATGAATATTTGGAAACATTTCTTGTCAGTTTCCAGTGCGTACTACTAAAATAAGGAATGCTGATGGCGTATCCACTGGACATTGCCAATACATTTTTTTCTAAATCTCTTAATATATCCCCGTTATTTCTGAGGAATCTTGGGTCATTGTTCGGGCGTTTACACCCGGACAATGACCGACAGGGGACTTAAGATCAGTTAGTTATAAGTTAGATTAAGGGAATTCGTTGTACCCATAGACTTCACCTCACGTTCAGAATTGTCAATTATTATGAAGCAATGATTTTCAAAGACGTAATGCATGCAAAGGCCACAATCACGCATAATCCAGTCCCAATTACAGACTGTGCAGCCGGGCAATGCTGAACGAGTTAGTGGACCAGGAAACAGGTGCGTCAGCGTCACCCTGGGATGCAGCCCGGACAGTACTTGTTATATTACATCAGAAATAAAGTTCTTAACACTTCCTTGTCAGAGGATTAAGGTTCGGTTTTTGCGATTTCAGAGTTATTTCTCCACCCGACATAACAAAACGAATTTGGGTTATTTACACAGTTACGAGACATTTATTATTCTGAATTAATACAAAGCAAAAACATTCACGAACCTAGAATAACAAGCAGTCGCATCCAAGCTACTTTCCATGCTGTCAGATCTCCCAATGGTGGGACGTAACTGGCAAGAAACATAAAACCGATTCTGTATGTTCGGGAATGGCTTATCAGCAATGTTGCCAAACCTTTTCCATTTCCTGAAGCTGAATTTTCTGAATTAGTGTCGTGTATACGAATTAGTACACATTTCGATTGTTTGCGAACAATATCTGTGAATGAAACTACAGCAAAATATATAGCATATAGCAGCAATATGCAGCAATTTTAAGCATTTCCGTCAATACAGAGCAGCGTGTAACAAGAAAATTGTGCCCGATAGGGAAAAACTGATTTTATATTCGAATTCACTGTCGATGTCTTAGCTACTAAGACCATTCATATTCTTTGTTACAAAAATACTGTTGACCAGTTTTATTTTTAAAAAAACAGCAAAGTTTTTCACTGTCAGCAATAGAATGCCGCAAACTTGCCTATCAAACTGCTACTGCAAATAATGTTAAATGTCCAGATCCATGGTGAAGAAAGAAATTACGGGAGACTGGTTAGCAGTATTTTTCGAAAGAAATATTTACCCCAATATCTCCAGAGGGGTTGTCTTGCTCCCGACTCGGCAGTCAATCGACATAACGTGCAGGTTTTTTTAAACAATTATCAATCGTTAAAGCGGGAACCTAGACTAGGGGATATTTCGCGCGTCTTCAATGTACATGAAAGAAAACCATCAACATTTCAAAGCAGCGGAAAGATAATTGCTGAGATAGGTTCCAAAGCTGTGTGTAAAGTGAAAAGTGCTCAACAGAGAACTCCTGTAACAACAGCGAGCTTATGTGCCGCGAGCTAGCCTCGCTCGTGGCACATAGCGATGTCGCTAGCTTTTCACCACTGAGGTCCGGGTTCGATTCCCGTCGAATTTCATGTAAAATTAGTACCAACAAAACGAGTTTGGCTGCTTCACACGGGCAAGTCCAACACTTGTGAAGTGTCCTAAACCCTGCCCCTATCCTTATTCCTTCCCAATTCTGGCCGCTGGGTAGTGACGCAGGAGCGCGTAGCAGGAGGCGCGTACGCGGAGATGTTGCATGGCGGTCCTCTTGAACACTGACTGCGACGTGACGCGACATGACAGAAAGGTAATAGAGGATTACTCCACAAGTGCGCAATGTAATGGAGGATTACTCCCCAGCGCAAAGCGCTCAACGCCCCTTAACGGGCTTGGAGACGCGTTGCGTCAAAATTATAAACGCAACAAATTAAAAAAACTAACAAAAAAAACATGCTGTATTATCCGCGCTGATAATCATTTACTACCTGTCTTAATCCTAGAGTGCATTTCCGTGAGCTCATGCTATTTGGTGTTCCGTCAGATTCCTCAGGTCTGGCCTTGCCAACAGGTTGAATGACGAGTGAGCTATTTGTTAAAGCATTGCAGCACTACATCAAATATTCTAGTAGTACAAAGGGCAACCCATGCCTTCCAGTTTACGACACTCACGAAAGTCATTATGGGGTAGAGGAATTTGAGTGTGAGTTAACAAAAGCAAGTTGTGTCCGTATTTTGGCAATTCCTCCAAGTTCCGTAACACGGGATGCAGCCACTTGATGTCCGCCTATATGCTTTATTTAAGAAATTTTACAAATCAGCCACTGTTTCGTGATTTTTGTAATTAAGAGGAAAACTTGGGTCAATTTATAAAGTAGCTGGCTTTGCGGGCACTGCCTTACCTATTTATTTATCTTATTTATTTAACGTCAAAAAACAGTTAAAACTGCGTATTATGTGCTATGGGGAGAAGTGAATTGTGTGCACATTTTCAAAATTCTGTGATCACTACACTGTCATATACTACTTGAATTTAAAAAAAGCTCCCATGTAATAAAATCTATTTTCAAGGATAAATAAGCAATATATTTTGGGCCATCCATGCTGTCCTTCGGAATAATACTTCCTGCCGATAATTTGAAACGATAATTTGAATAACTAGATTTCCCACTGAATTCTAGAAGACGTGCACAGATAATGAAATTACATTTATGCCCAGAAGCAAAACAAGGGGCCATTTCAGCATTTGCTCAATGGATCAGGGAAACTGGACAAAAAACCTGATCGAGATGGGGTCATTGACCCAGAAGCTGCAATACAATACTGTAACCGCTTGTCGTCGGCTACATTTATGACCAACAAAAAATAGAAGCGATAATACCCGACATCATGCCCTACACGTAGTTTCTATAGTGGCGAAGAGATGGCGTCAGCTAGAAAAAGATTTCTGAACGCACTCAGACTATAGCCAATCAGAAACTTTTGTGGAAATACGGACGCGGCGTGAACTTGTGTCGGAAGAGCTCGTTCTTTTTCTTGGTCGAGTCGCCGAGGTGAACGGAAGGCTCCAGGTACACCACACAGTCGACGAGGGACACGCGGAAGATACCGGAATGTAAAAGCTTTAATAAAGGGTAAATGCCTGAACATTTTTCATGGAATTACTTACTGTGAAATGTCATGAGATTACATGAAATTTAAAATGAATATTAAACAAGAATGCAACGAATGAAAGAACGACAGTGGTAATAGATCGAAACGAATTTGTAAAACCACGTTGCTGCATTCTTGTTGCTACAAAATGGAGGATTATTGTAACATAGGACATGTTTCTTTTTCTTTGTTACAGCTTTTATTTTAATTTATTTCATTTTATCTTCTTTTATTTTATTTCATTTTATTTTTGGAATTTCATTTTGGAAATCCTATTATGGAATTTTGGAGAATTCTTAGAAGTATGGATTATCCAACAACTAGCTTGACTTTTGCTATTACGAAGTCATAACTTGGAGTTTCGGACTCGAATTCTGATGCGACCATAGCCCCTGTGAAAGCTGTGGTAAAACTTCGCTGAACAACGAGGAGACGGCGCTCGGAAATATTCCTATTTCGACGCGACAGGCAGCGACCTTGCAGAAGATCGACGACCTTGTGGCGTGAACATCGCGCGACAGCCAACTACACAGCGCGGGACCAGCTTGAAGAATTCGCCGGTCGTGAGTCACATAAAAACAGAGAGAACATTCATTAAATTTCAGTCTGGAAAACTTCTAAGATAGAATTCTAATTGTACTAGCTAAAACGTTGCAATATGAGCTTCCCTCAATAACAGACGTTGATCGGGCAAGTTTCATTGAATATTGGTCTTGCTAGCCAGTAAATTCGTTTTTCTACAGTCGTAAGAGGAATCAGATCAGAATAATCCTTGTGTTTAATGATAAAAGTTGTTCTTGTACATAATCATTTATTTAGATTCATATGTAATTGATTTGATGCTGTTTGAAACCATTTAAGAGAAATTACCTGTGTGAAATTTTGAACGGGAGTGAATGCCGTTCAATTATTTATTTTAAAGTATTACTTCATGGACAGTCAAAAGACGTTACAAAACAAAATTTCGTACTGAAAGGGTACGTAGAAGCCGAATGTCAAATGTGAATATTAAGTGTAACATTATTAATGACTTAAAAGGTATTAGAGAATTTTGAGTATTGTTTGTATGATTTTTTTTTTCAGGATGAGCAACTGTGATTTGTGTCTCATAAGTGATATTTTTGTGAAGTGTACATATGTATTTGTTGCTTGTTTCTTGTAAACGGGGATCAAAGTTATTATCGCTTTAGTGGAAACTGCAGTTTAGGTAGGGAACTAGCTACCATAGTTTAACAAAAAAAGTGAGAACATAGGAGGATATGTGAACTCCATTCTACAGAGAATCTCATTCGTTAGAATACATGTTATCTGTTATTTAAAACTACAAAATTGTGTTTGCTTGTTATTTGATCATTAGTTTAGCAAAGACGAACCCACCACCGATAGGGAATTTTATCCATTAATTGAGGTATTCCCAGGTTTGCGTGACGGTGCAACCACACGTCACGAAATAAGTAAATGATAGATTTACTTTAGTAATTCGGCGTACTACAAAGCAGGAGGTAGGTACGTGACGGTTACAATACTCGTTACATATTGTTTAGAATTATACAGTCCAATGGTAAATAATACATTAAATATCACTGTTAAAAGTAATGTTACTTTCCTTGTGATGCTCAGTATAGTCTCTAATTGTATAGAAACAGTTATTCAGTGGAAACGATTTCACTTTGGGTTTAAACTTTTCTATCGAATTTAATCGTTTAATGTCATCTGGCAATGTGTTGTAAAATAATGTACATGTATTGTATGTGAATTTTTTGTAATGAGCTGTTGATACTGTCACCTGATGAATATGATTTCTACATCGAGTGTTATAGTAATAGACATAGGCATTTTCTGAAAAAAATATTCCCGCCCTCAAGCAAATCATTTTTGACAAAATCCACTGATTCGTAAATCAACAGACAAGGTAATGGTAAAATTCCTAAATTAATGAAGAAAGGCTTACAAGAATCACGTGGGTGGGATTTGGTTATTATTCGTACAATTCGTTTTTGTAATCTAAAAGTCTGGGAGCTATAAGATGTATTTTCCCAGAATATTATGTCATATCTCAGGCGGGAATGAACATTCGCGAAATATACACAACGAGCAGTATGAAGGCTGACTGAATTTGCAAGAATTCTGAACGTGTAGCATAATGAACTTATTTTTGTGTTCAATTCATTTAAATGGACGTTCCATTTACGGTTTGACTGAATTGAGAGACCTAAAAATTTTGTTGCCTTAACATCAGTCACTGGTACACCGTTCATTTTCAATGGAGCACAGAATTGTTTATTTGAAATGGAAAACTGCATTAAAACCGTTTTCTTTTCGTTTACTATTAATTCGTTATTTCGGAACCAATTTGAAACATCTGATATTGTACTATTTAAGGTTTCTTTATTGCAAAGGATGTTCGTATCATCCGCAAAGAGAACTGTTCTTCCGTTTCGAATCGTCGAGGGCATATCGTTTAGGTAAAGTAGGAACAGAATAGGGCCTGAAATCGATTCTTGAGGAACTCCACGTGCAATGGGCAAAGAGTTGGAAAGGTGCGTACGTAATGTTCCATCATTTCAGTAAGGTACACCTCGTGCCTTGACACCAAATAAAATTATTAATGGATTTTTTAGAAGATTGGTATTTACCCCTACGATAAACACATATTCAGTGATAATGCCGTTCTTCCAAGTTGAGTTTCAGATCTACGTCTTCACTGAGTGTAACGACAGAGAAAAAGAACAATGAAGTAGGTTCTACTTGCAGCAACCGCTTGGCGAGTGACCACCACACCAGCTGGCCGCTCCCGCCACCCACTGGCAGAGCAATCCGATAGTCTGTTGCCCGCGTTCGGTCGCTGTCGAGATTCTCTTTGGCGTGAGTACGAACGACCGCCGCTTGCCAGCTTGCTCGTCTTGCCTCCTCCCTTATAGCGATGGACTGAGCATCGCGTTGGACGACCGCTGTAGGGCCAAGGAACGTGAAGGAACAATAAACAGCTTGTTACAATGAACCTGTGTTACTCTAACCGCCGTCGCAAGGCAATGTAAGCCACCAAAGATCATCGGATGATATTCACCGGCCAGGGAGACATTTTACACGGGGAAGTATCCCACAAGCACAAGTGACGTCAGTAGGTTCGCCCACCGAATACATCGCAGTACAAGGTGCGAGCGTTCGCGAGTCACTCTCGTCATTCCGGAGAGCATTGCTCACCAGAACTTGCCGATCGCGAAAGTGGATGCACTTTATCAGTCTGTTTGAATAGTCACGGATTCGAATCCTGCCGTTGGCATGGATGTTTACTTGAATTCTGTGACATGGTAGAGCTCTCAGCCATCATATAACCATTCCTGGCTGCTCTGGGTGGCGCAAGTACTGAATGTATTTGCGTTCAAGTGCATGGTATATCTAAGCTGTGGGTTCGAATGCCTCGTACGGAATGGGTATTGTGTCGTGGCGTGGCATGGTATGGTATGGTGTGCAACTCTAACACTATCACACCTGGAGCTCAAATCTTATACTTTATCTACTCCTTGGCGGTAGATAGAACTTACCCCATCCCCGGTAGGTTATGTGAGCAGACATGAGCCAAAATGTGCGCAACTAATGAGTTTACGGTCACATCGTCAGCCTGGGTTCATTCCATTACTAGTCCTAAACACGAAAAGGCTCACGAACTCGACCTAAAGGCGTATGCATATTAACCAATAGGGTTAACACGCCATATCGGCGCGATGGGTGAGATTGGCAGGTACGACGGTGGATGCACCTGAGTAAAAAGTCTCAGCCAGGATGGGCACGTCTATAGGCATCGAAAGGTACATCGACATAAAACAGGAATACATAAGTCCAGTTTTAGGGCTTGATAACATGATTCAAACTCTCATCTCTAATCATAAATTCATTATGATAAAAATTAAAATCATTTAAAAATACCTTATGATATAAATTATAGTGAAAGAGCTGACGGACTGTAAAGTGCCCTAGAGACATTACTACTTTAAATAATTGTCCATAAGGTTCGAAGAACTTTAACAATATATTTCGCTGGGAAACACGGGCATAATCATTTACGATTTCCAGAAGGTCTGTAAATACGCTTTTGTGTTGACGTGCCGCAGCTTCTATCCAAGAAGATACTGTGCACAGAACAGCGAAAAAATGTTTCACAGAACATTTTTTGTTCATTATCAAATATTAATAACCTTTTCGACTACATACTGTGAAAATTGCGGGGCCATTCAAATCATAGGACCATTTGTTTACTGAAGTGCTGCTTCAGTTTTGCAACTGCAATTGTCGTGCACCGGTGTTCGGCAGGTACACGAAATACAGTTGCGTCTGCGCACGTTCCGCCAAATACTTGTGTACGGGTGGGGGTTACCAAACAAGAATCCAATGTTGCATGTGTAATTTTGTTGAATGAAATTTCCGTTCCCTCGTTCACTGGTAAAATATTATTTTCGATCTCTCTAAAAATCTCAAAAGTTTGTAACGATTATTTTAGGACATTTTGTAGGTCAACATTTTTTTCGTCAGAAATGCCGATAAGTGTTTGGAATAGAGTTGACAATGCTTAATCCAAATATAGCATCAATTTTCTCTTATCACATACAGTTTCTCGGTAATTGTACTCATATTGTTCTCACGGGGCATGGTTTCCGGGAACTCTCGGTGAACTTACCTTGGGCGTAGTGTAACATGAATCGCATCCGTGCCCTTCTCGATATAAGATACGACAATGACTTCTGTTGCAGAACTTGCGTTTTTGGGAGTGCGTCTAACGAGAAAGACCTGTGTCCACTGCTCAAAATATTACAGGAAGTTCTGACATTGGTTCATCCGAGTTCCCGCAGGGTATGCATTTCTTTCAGCCCAAAAGGAGAGTGAGCAGTGCGATTTGTCGTATCCCAGGTAAAATCATATATACATATATTTTCCATTTCGCGAGTTTTAGTTGCTTTGGGTCATGAATTCATCGATTAGTTACATGAAGTGGAATGTGCTCCAATTCTCAAACACAAAGTGCGATAATTGTGAATCGGTCAACAACTTTGTTTTGTTGCAGACTGTCAATTACAATGCCTCTCACGTGACACAATCATCCAAATAAATTCTGATGTTTATGTTATTTTACACCAAAGTTCCAGAGGCGCGTGATTTCCCTACGATAACATTCTATGCCCCTTGCCATTTCTATGACTGCGTGAGTGGATCAACAACAGTGATGACTACTATTTTTGGTCTCCTTATAAAGGATTTCTCAGTAAAAAAACATTGCGTAGTATATGCGAATCTGCAGTCTGCAATAAGACCAGGGCCTCATGATGACCAGTTAATGGTTTCCAATTCTCTATGTGATATGAATATATTTCAAGAAACGGGAATGTGCATCAAGTAGAGGTTTTGAAGAAAGTTTTTTCAGATCCAGAATATATTCCCAAGATTTCTAATATAGATAGATTTTCTAATAAAAACAGAAATTGACACAATCTGAATTAAATGATCTCATTAGGATGTTTCGCTACCCAACGCATATACAGAACTTTTCGCATCGAGATTGAAAGAAAAACATATGGTAGAGAATAACGTTCGTGTTTTCCATTCCAGATCGAGAAGCAAAGATCTAGAGCAATGTTTTTTCCTTAAAAGCTCCAATTGTATTCTGTAACGACGTAAATGGTCTCTCTATGGAATTGAAGCAATAGCACAGACCTATGGAATGGCGCCTATTTATTGACGTATCCCAGCATAATTTGAAGGCAGTGTTATCGCACATCGACAATGTAAAACATTTTACCCATTGCTCACTCTGTTCGTTTGGAAGACACATCTGAAAATTTAAAAGCTGTAGTACAAGAAACTTAGTACAATCGTTATCTTCTTGAAACTTCTGCGCAGATTTAACTATGGTCAGTATGTTGATGGGTTTAGAAGGGTTTGCCAAGTTCTTTTGATCCTTTGCCCGTGGAATAGTCGAGATACGGTACATTATATCAGACGTGGCAGGAAGCCAAGAAGTTTCTTTCAATCTAGGAGAAGAAAATCTTCAGCACGTTCCATTGGTTGCTACATATAAGCTGCTACCACTGCATACTGAGCTTGACTTGGTTCAAACCTTAATAATAACGCTTGAAAAAAATAAATTCGAATGGCTTCCTGTACTTCAGTGAAAAGTTTTGCAAAATATATCCTGACAAAGTGAAAGAAAGTATCTTTGTTGGACCGCAAATCGGGGAACTATTGAAGGACTCATATTTGAAGAAAGGCTGATATCGAAAAAATGACATGGAAAGATGTTCAGTGGTCTTCGCATAATTTTCTTGGTGCACTACAATGTGTGTAAGCCGAAATCGATCGGGACAAAGAAATTCGGTTTAGGGTCGTTTCCATTTTAGACAGGGTTGTTCATTTTTCAAATCTATATTAAACATTCATTGACAGCTTCCGAGTTTCTCTTTCTTCACTTAGTTTAACCATTTCTTCTACGGTTAGAGCTTTATGATTTTTTTCTAACCATTGTTAATCTTGTTGTAAAACTCGTAAAAATACACACCACCTTACCCACTGCCTAGTGGCTGCAGTCGAACTGCTTGCTGACACTTTCAACGCACAATGCGTAACACCCCAAAGTACTATGACTTTCTGATACCCTTGCATGGCCTGTGTCTCTGGCAGAGGGGTTACGATTTTCACCGCGGAGCAGGGAGATGAGTGAATAAATGTCATGCCCGAACACCTTCCCATGCTCAGAGAGGCGGGAGGGTTTCCCGTTGGAGAAGAATTTCCCTACGGCTTACGCCTTGAGAGACAAGCGATCCCAAGGTCGAATTGTACGCTGACAGCTGAAGCCCCTCTCCTTCACAGTGAGGCTTCTACGAATAAATCACATGGCACAGCAATAGACGCATTCGGACTGGCAGATGTATTCATTTCATTAAGAGTGTCTCGCATCTCTATGCCAATTGCATTAAATTAACAGAAATTCAGTTTTATAAAGATCCCCCCCGTAGGACATGAAAAAACATTCCGTTCCCGCGTTTTACAGGTTTCATTTTATGGTGTGTAAAATACCAATAAACTTAACCGGAAAATTTCGCCGACCTGTTAAGGCAGGTTTCCGGCTTGTACATGTTCCGGTTTTGGCAGATTTTTACTGTAATAAAATGTCTTCTGGTAACAAAATGAAGTGCAGGAATTACTACGTGCATATCAAGACTTCGGATGTCACAAACTTCATTTCCTGCACTCACATTTAGACTTTTTCCCATCTAACTTAGGAGATATCAGTGTCAAGATGGGAGAGAGTTTTCACCAGAACAAAGTTATGGAGGAGAGGTTTTGTTATTTGGCTGTATATAAGCTTCAAGTTTGCATTTGTAGCCACAGAAATTGAATATACGAGCATTTCCGAAAATGTGATTTATTTCAATGGTGTATGATAGGAGAAAAAAACAAACTTTAATCTCTGACGATGACATTTAGTTTCAAATTGTAGACTGTGTAATCAAGAAGACAATGCACACACCTAAAGCAGGCAAGTTTTCATTTATATTTCTAACACACATGGCTTCAATTGTATTTCTAAGTCCCATGATCTGGTTGAAAGATCTACAAAAGGACATGACCTACCTAATTTTAACAAAACCTTATACAACACACTCACATAATATGCAAACTAAATTTAAAAATATTAAGCGCAGAATAGTGTTGATTCGTAACTTACTAAAAATTCTTCGGTTGCTGCAGTTCCAACAACTGCACAAAAATCTCCGAAGTTATTTGCACACACTTTTCGTACGTAAAACACAGGCAGAGAGCACAGTGCTGCAAATCGATGCATAAAGAGACGCTCAGTTGCTTCAGCGCCCAGGAGAGGAGCCATCTTGCTCATTAACTGCACACAAATTCACACAAAACTTTTCAATGTTGTGACAAAAATATGCTTTTACAAGTTATACAATGAACATTTAAACTAATTAAATTAACGTAAAGTAACTTGTAACTTTTCTGAGGCATGTGTGTAGTAACTGTATTCATTTGCGCTCATCAAAGCTGGCTGTGATATGATAAATAAAACATTCACACATCAAAGCCACTTTGATGCGTACAACCAAATACACTCATGGAGGCCCGCTGAAAACAAAACTACAGCCTAAGACCAATTACAGTAGAGTCGCGATGGTATCTCGAAAAAGAAAAAAAAAAACCTCTGATTACACGGAAAAGGAAAATACGTAACGGTATTTTCAACAATGTGAAGTCAAATTTAATGTGCAGATACTATTACAATTACAGATACATACACGAGCGAGAACTGGCCACAAGAATGTAGCACACAGACTGACATGGGCACTGACCGCAGCACACGTACCTTCCTCGCAGTGTTACCAACTTATCAGGAGCAAGCTCTGGATTGTCGCAACTTGTTTGGTGCCTTAGCGCACAACAGGCACAGAATTGCATGGAATGTCGGATTAGCAAGGCTCGGATTATCGCGACTCTACTGTTTACCTTTTACTATATGGAATAAATTCCTTTTCATGTAATATGTTTAAATGACACAATTCCCTTTTAACATTGGTAGACAATGAACTACTAACAAATTATTACATGATAAATTGGTTATTAAATGAATCTCTCTTTAGCCTTTGTCAAACTACCTTCAGGGTGACCAGTGATCTGGCTTTTTGGAATTCAAGGTTTTTCCCAGGTCTTCCAGGTCTGAGAATACACATTTTCAAGATTCTGTTTTGCACATTACAACATATTTTTACCTTCTACCGCTTACGCAGTAGAGAGAAAGTTAAGCAATACTGTGGGGAAAAACTGTGAATTTTCGGCAGAAAAACTATATTGACGGGTCCTGGTAAGGAAAAAGTGGGATCCAGTCGCAAAGGAATCCAGTTGCACGTTAGAAAAGAAATCCTCTAACACGTGGTGTAGCCAGAATCCATGTTTTATGGGTCCTTGATACCGAAAACTCTGTTGACGGTGAAACGTCCGTCAGTGAACCTAAACCGTTCAGACAATTTCCGTGAAAATTGATATCCCTTAAGCGATCTGGCGATGCAGCAGTCCCTTAAATTTGAAAGAGATTCTTTTTGGTGTGTGTGTGGGGGGGGGGGTACTTTACATGAAGCCCCCGGGACATTTTCAAAATTTTCAAAGAAATGGTTACATCGTTTTTTAATAATTTGTTTTGTTGGATGGTGTGAAGGCAGTTTAAGAGAATAGTGCAGGTCTCATGTTCATTAAAAACCCTATTATTCGAAAATTGCTTAAGTTCAACATTTTTCGACATCTTCCTACAATTACATATTATTATTATTATTATTATTATTATTATTATTATTATTATTATTATTATTATTGTTATTATTAAAGACAGGTTTCGAAATTAAGTCTTGTACAATGTTTCGAAATTTTGGGTACTTTTCGCAAAAATTGTGTGAAATATGGGCAATGTTTAATTTTGTTTAAACAAGTTTTTCTCAAAAAGGCATCAACAATTTTGTTTCAATTTTCTCCACGGATAGAATCCAGGACGTTCAAGAGTGCAGGTCTCATGTTCGTTGAAAATTTAATTTTTGAAAATTGCAACCTCTACAACTAAAATTATGACGGTATTCTTTTGTTAGTGAAAAGTGTTCATCAAAAACAGACCTTTACATAATGTCATGTTCAATTTTTCGAAAAAATGAGATGTTTTCGAAATTCTGTGTCAAACATTGACTTTTTAAACCAACTTTTCTCAAAAAAAACGTCACATTTTTTTTTTTTCAATTTGGACCTTACCGTAAAGGACGCTAAAGCGAATGCCGCAGGTCTCATGTTAGTTGATATTCCCCATTATTCCAAAACTGAAAAAAAATCCTAAAAAAAACTGCGTCTTCTTACAACTTCAATTGTGAAGATACATTTTTCTCAATGAAATATGTTCTTAAAAACAGATCTTCAAATAAGGTCATGTTCAAGTTTTCGAAAATATGAGTATTTTTTGTGAAATTTGGCATCAAACATAGTCGCGCGTTTCGAATTTCCCGCGCTTCGTGAACATAATTTGAAAGGTTTTGGAAGCTATTAGTCTTATAAAAGAAAGATTGGTGGAAGGTAATAAAATTAACTTCGAACTAACACATTACTTCTTTACTTCAAGAAATTTTGATCAATGATTATGGTGTTTTTCATTTGTAAAAGTTTGAAATTACTACTGTTCCTGGCTACCGAAATACACACTGGTATGCACCACAGGGGCTTTGTTTGAATTGGTTGGATTTGGATAATATTAGTATCATTTCTAATATTTTACAAGAAAGAAAAATTGAAAAAACTGAGTACCATACATTGATACCAATATTTTAACTTTAATTTCATATTACTACCTGTGCTGCCTTGGGGAACAATGCAGCGAAGGAAATAGGTATTCCTGCTCGTATTTCCTGGCGCGTAAACCCGTTAAGATCTGCGCATGTTCATTTTCTTCCTGCCCCCTGTCAATCCGGATACTGTCACTCTTAATCTCCGTATAGGCGATAAGCAAAGATAGTGTAACGTACTGTAGGGCTACAGCTAGCAACCGCCGGGGCGCCACAATGGTGCGGCGGCAAAGGATTAGACGCCAGGGGCCAGGCAGGATGTGACACGCAAAGGTATTCTGAGAAATCCTAAGAGCTAGGGAAAGGGATGCCCAAAGTGCGGGACAGCGCATTTCTGCCGCGTGCCGCGTGACAAATTCTTGGAATCCATGGAAATGGATGTCCAAATATGCCTGGCAAAGCGACTAGCGCGGGCCGTGTGCAAAACCCAGTGACGTTTCAGGTCACGTGGGTGGTAGCTATATAAGAGCGAACGCAGAGCGCGCGGGGGGGGGGTGTTGAGCTGAGTGGGAACCCTCGTGCGAACGCACAAAATTTGCGCCCAGGGCGGTGCGGAGCCGAGCTAGGCTCGTGCGGCAACCCATGTGTTGGGACGCCGTTGTGGACTATATCCACGGGTGACCGAGGTCGCCGGAGCTGTCTGCTGTGAGCGGTAGGCTCGCTGAGGAGTGGCGCGGGCCACGAGTCAGTCATTTCATTTTTAAGGATCGCTCCTGCGATCAGGGAAGTAAACATCTACCAGAGCTGAGTAACTTAAATTAGTACTATACATATTGTGAATAAACCTGTACATATTTATCATTGAAGCTCGTGTCTGTGATTATTGTGTATTCTCACGACGTCACAGACGTGTAGACATAATTGGTGGCAGCGGTTATACGAATTCCACGGGGAATATCATTCACCAAATAGTATAATTGGTGGCAGCGGTTATAAGAATTCCACGGGGAAGTGTTGCTCAATTGTGATAATTAATAGCAGCGGTTAAAACATTCACGCCGGAACCGCACGGCATTGTTGCACCATACTCATACGTGATCGCAATATTACGAACAGTGGGTGGGCCAGTGCATGGGTGTGTCGACGGGCAGACATAATTACAACGCACGGGAGCAGAGAGGGTCCGCTCCTAGCCAGACGCCCACGTCTTCACGGCAACGCCGGAAGGAAGGACGGAGAAGGAAGGACGTCTCAAGGCCAACCGGCTTTGACAAAATCAAGAAGTCAGCAAGGATCTGGTGTAAGTATAGCTATCTGCATTGTAAGGTTCAGTTCAGGTTTCAGTTTTGGCTTACTTACCGAGATTCGGGAAAGATTGTGTAGTGCACGTGGCACAGGAATTAGGACTCCAAATTACAGGTGGGGAAACTTTGGTAGTACTAAAAAAATTGATAGAGGAGCATTCCGATTACAGGGGGAGTTTGTGAAAGGGATAGCTCAGGCATATAAGGATGAACGCGAATTAGCCTATAAGGAACAAAAAGCCGAACGCGAAGCAGAGAAGGAACGTGCATTTCAGTTAGAAAAACTGAGAATAGAACAGGGCCAACTGGCGGGTAGAGCTAGTCCGCAGTCCGAAGTAAATAGCAAAATGCACATTCGATTAAATCAAGTTATGAGCCGATTCAAAGGGGAGGACGACGATATAACAGCATTTTTAAGTGTTTTTGATTTTTAAGTGTCAGGCGGAACAATTAGAAATTCCAGAAGAAGAGTGAGTGGCAAATCTTATGGGACTGCTCCCACATCAAATCAATGCATCGCTAACTTTAGAAGGGCAAGGTAGAAGAACAGAATATACCGATTTAAATAATAGGTTATTAGAAATGTATCGATTCAATGCCGAGAAGTTTCGACAATTGTTCGCGAAACATGTAAAAGCCGCGAATACTACCTGGAACGTATACGCGAGAGCTGAAAAATTATTGCAAAGAATGGGTAGCAGGACTAGATATTCATACGTTCAAGGACGTAATGAATCTAATTGTAACCGATCAATTGAAGCGGCGTGTGCCTATTGATATTAAAGAGCACTTTATTGATGAGTCGGGGGAATTTAGGATGCCGTTTGAACTAGCTCGTAAACTAGACAACTATGAAAACAATAGGGCAGGCTGGAAACGGTCTTCGTTCAAGCCTTATAGGAAATCGGAAGCCGTAGGGGAACATGTTGCAAGCACGAGCAAGACGATGCCGATAGTACCGGAAATTCAGGGGAAATCGAGCGGTAAGAAAACCGATGTTAGGGCAGCATACGAGAAGCCAGACAAGCGGAAATGCTACGGGTGTGGTGCCACAGACCACATGGTCCGTGAATGCCCGCAGCGCCGCGTGGCCGAAAAAATGAATCATGTGGCAGACAAAACAGCTACGGAATTGTTTTCACCTTACGTGTTCTTTGGCAAAATTAATAAAATTCCCGACGATTTTTACGCGATTGTGGTGTCAGTTTCGATCTTGTATATGAGAAATTTATTAGCGACGAGAATTTAACGGGAGAAAGCGTGTGGATTTTGCAACCGCTTGATGCCTCACCACGAAATCTCCCGGTGGCAGAAGTCACTATTGAAGGGCCATTCGGGAAAGTAGTAACTAAAGCCGCAGTTGTGCCTCGGGAATGCGACGGCGGATATTACTTATTAAGTAATAGAACAGCTGCTCTGTTGGAAGAAGTAAAGGCTGGATTTATTGAGCCACAATTACTTGCACCCGTAACGACGCGGGCAAAAGCCGCTGAAACGTCGCAGGTGACTCAGGAGTCGGGGCCGGCTGACCGCGAGGTAGGCGAGTTTGACGCGGACGAGCAGGTAGAAAACCTTGAACAATTGAGGCAGGAGGAAGCCGTTAGTGAAAGGGACGCCAGTGCAAGCGTACTAACGCCCGAAGTGAATGAACTCATAAATGTTACCCAGACTGAGTTCGCAGCTTCACAACAAAGTGACCCGGTAATCAAAACATTATATGACGCGAATAAGCACAACGTACCGGAAGCAGGGCGAGAGTCGTATTTCGTGAAAAATAGTATTTTGTATCGGTCAGGACACAACAAGCGCGGTGAAAAAGTTAATATGTTAGTAGTTCCGACTAAATATCGGGCCGCCGTTCTCAAGGTGTGCCATGAAACAGCGAATGCACATTTAGGTTGCACTAAGAGCAAATCCAGCATGTCGCGATACTTTTATGGGCCTCGTTGTTTTCAGGATATGGAGACATATGTGAAAACTTGCGATGTGTGTCAAAAGGTTGGTAGGCCAAATTATCGTAAAAAAGCACCGTTAATGTTAGTACCGCCGATAACGGAAGTCTTCGGTAAAATTAATATTGATACTTGTGGACCTCTTCCCGAAAGCAAAGAAGGCAACAAGTTTATTTTGACAGCCATTTGGTTAGCGTCTAGGTATCCGGAGGCTATTCCAATTACAGATTTGCAACCAACAACTATCATTAGTGCCTTGTTTAAATTATTCAGTAGAATCGGGTTTCCTAAGGAATTACAAACAGACCAGGGCACGTGCTTTACAAGCGCATTGACAGGGGAATTTGCTAGAAAGTTTGGGATCAAACTGGTGAGAAGTTCGCCCCACCACCCGCAGTCAAATCCTATCGAACGCGTGCATAGGTCGATAAATCTCTTAATCAAAGTGTTATGCTTGGAAGCAGGAACGGAGTGGGAGGACCAAATGCCCGCGATTTTATTTGCTTTGAGAACCACGGTGCACGAGAGCCTCGGATTCACTCCATCTGAATTAGTTTATGGGAGGAACCTCAGAACTCCCATAGCCTTATTAAATGAACACCTTGCAGGCGAGGACGATGGGGAAGAAAATTCCGTCGTCGAATATGTGTTCAAGTTAATAAATAGGCTTCAGAAATCTCGCGAATTAGCTCACGCGAAGCTTGTTAACGAGGAGGAAAAAAAGAAAAACTTGGTACGATCGGCGAGCCGTACACAGAGAATTCGCCCGGGCGACCGGGTGCTGGTGTTGGCCCCGAATCGCACAAAAAAGTTATCTGTTCAATGGATAGGACCGGGAGAAGTAGTAGAGAAAAAATCGGACACGAACTACTGTGTCCGAATGCCTGGGAAAAAGGAAGGGCGTATCTACCACATTAACATGTTGAATGCGTACGTGCAGCGTACCGAATATCTGAATTATGTAGCAGATCGTAACTCAAACTTTGAAGTTGAGAAAGACGAGCTGGATAAGTACGCTATTAACTTTGATAGTGTCGACTTCGATGCGGAAGCTATGCTCGAAGGAACAGAAGTCGAAGACGACCCGTCTACCCGTCTGTGACGTCGTGGGAATACACAATAATCACAGACACGAGCTTCAATGATAAATATGTACAGGTTTATTCAGAATATGTATAGTACTAATTTAAGTTACTCAGCTCTGGTAGATGTTTACTTCCCTGATCGCAGGAGCGATCCTTAAAAATGAAATGACTGACTCGTGGCCCGCGCCACTCCTCAGCGAGCCTACCGCTCACAGCAGACAGCTCCGGCGACCTCGGTCACCCGTGGATATAGTCCACAACGGCGTCCCAAAACATGGGTTGCCGCACGATCCTAACTCGGCTCCGCACCGCCCTGGGCGCAAGTTTTGTGCGTTCGCACGAGGGTTCCCACTCAGCTCAACACCCCCCCCCGCGCGCTCTGCGTTCGCTCTTATATAGCTACCACCCACGTGACCTGAAACGTCACTGGGTTTTGCACACGGCCCGCGCTAGTCGCTTTGCCAGGCATTTTTGGACATCCATTTCCATGGATTCCAAGAATTTGTCACGCGGCACGCGGCAGAAATGCGCTGTCCCGCACTTTGGGCATCCCTTTCCCTAGCTCTTAGGATTTCTCAGAATACCTTTGCGTGTCACATCCTGCCTGGCCCCTGGCGTCTAATCCTTTGCCGCCGCACCATTGTGGCATCCCGGCGGTTGCCTGCTGTAGCCCTACAATACGTTACAATAGCTTCGACTGCGCTCTTCTACAAAAGAAATTCTCTTTAAATATTATGGACGTGATAACATGGTCGTTTCGATCGGAAAAATAGCAAAGTGGTACCGCGGATGTCATTAAAGAAGTGGCGCGACACTAATTGAAACTCAAACAAACTTACATTTATTGTAGTAGTGTTAATAAATAATAATAATAATAATAATAAACTAATCGAAACTCAGCTATTGAGTTCCGGGTGAGACGTTTGTTCCGCAAATATCTCGTCCATGCATATGAAACCCAAAGCCATCCGTATACCTGCTATGGGGTGCTGCGACTCGTGTTCCATTTTTACAAACGGCAGTATTTGAAGTTGTGTAATGCGTGAGTCAAGAATTTTGCAATCCTCAAGAAAACGTGTGACACTTCTCATACATACTTCAATTTTACCAGTCGCCATTATTATGTACCGAGTTGAATTCTGCACTTTACTGAATACGATGCCGTATTTATCAACTTCCTACTCTGAGTACGTGTTCATGTATTCCAAGAAATGTGAAAATTGACCTCCACCTATCTCAATACCTATGCCTACGCCTGTTTGATTTCGCAATAAGTCCAGAACTTGCTCATTAAGGCCCCGTGTAGTGCGCACTACCTGACAGGCTGCCATAATCTGCACTTGGAGAATTTAATCATTCACGCAGTCGCAACACCGAAGATTGTGTTTGTGGGTTTGTCCAAATTCCGTGTTCGAATTGTTGGCGATGGATTTCCAAGGTGTTATAGTAAAAAATATAATAAACTATATTTACTTAGTAAAAGTGCTAATTTTGAACAGAAATATGAAATAAAATCCAGCATAATAATGAAAAAGATTTCAATTTTGAAAAAAAGTATGTATTTCATTTATTATATCTCCCGCCTACGGGTGCTAGCATGATTCCAGTCCTGCCCACTCTTTTGCACCTTCGAATGAAACAATTCAATTATATTGTAATAATTATTGCCATTATTTTGAAAATGTGTATGTTAAGGCAACAATCAACCTTTACGTGTTATTAAAAATATTCGATATATGATAAATTAAAACATGCTTTCCGCTCGCGGTGGACGCTTCGTGCTAACTACTATCCGCGGAACTTTCCTTGATTGGAGAAATACGGGTAGAAGAGGGGAATAGTTACAAAATCGGCCCCTGAAAGTTTTGAATGCCAACCTCACAAAAATCGAAGTCAAACCTACGTTTCCATGTTATGCCTGAAGTGATAAATCTTCTTTTATTATAATGAATTCCTTCTTATCAACTGTACCTGTTTAAATATTAATTAATTAGATAAACATTTGTAAATACCTAAAATACTATAAAACAACCTTACTTTCGAAGATCTTTATTGAGTTGATAGAAATACGGTCTCTTGGATGTTATTTACCAGTCTTTAACCAGGCGTCTCTGAATAATTTAAAGAATTATTGTCTCTTAATCTTTCTTTCCGAATCCTCGAAATACAGGAGTAATCTAAAGACTAAATTAAGTTCATTCTAAATTAGTTACAAGAAAGTATCAATGGATAATTTTGAAACTATTGACGGAAATTTATTGAGATTTTTTTCAAACTTCATGTCATATCATCAAGTTTTACGCCTGATCGGCAGACTTCGCTCCATGCAAGGGGTACAAGCTGCAACTGGCTCAAGCCTTGAGTGCTACTGACAAGCAGAAACGCTATGTGCGGACATGAACGTGAACCACCAAATGTGATTCACCAAAACTAAATATGTTTTGTGCGCTAAGCTCCGTGAAAGAGTGTGGATGGTTGGTTGTTAGTGATTCCCGGCGCGTCAACAGCATAGGTCCTTTGTCCCGTAAGTGTAGTGTATGTTTCCTCGTGAGATGGCGGTGATCTTCCTCCGCTGGAGTGCGAGATCCGGCGCCGACCTACCTAGTCGGCTAGTGGGGTTTTCCCCAAACCAGGACTCTCCCACCAGCGCGGTGTGTAAGGGCTGGGGATAGGACAAGGAAGAAGGAAAGATCGCGCGCGGTCCGTGGCCCGTTTGTTAGAGTTCCGCTCCGACATTCGCCTGGTGTTGACTACGGAAAACTACCGATCGAAGCAGCCGGCCGCTAGAATTCTCCTCCAGACAGCGACTGAATTCGACCTAGCTGAAAAGCTAGTGTCGAAACTCCTACCGCCGTCAGGACTCGAACATAGGACCTCCCGGTCAGAGGCGCTGCAGTGACATCAGTTGATGCACTGAGCTACCGCTCCCGGTGAAAGTGTACGGATTTTACTTTTTTTATGTGAAGACTGTGACTGGCATCACATATCTTGATATGTTATAAAACTATCTGATGCCACAGCTTTAAGAAGATATGGGAGAGAATTTTATTTTCCAACAAGATGGAGTACCTCCTCATTGCCACCCTGACGTCACTACGTACCTATCCCACACCACTCCTGCTTGAATTGGACGTGGTGGCAACAGATTGGCCACCACGATCTCCCGATTTAACGCCGCTGGATTTTTGTCTGTGGAGTTACATTGAAGATAACGTGTACAACCCTCCACTTCCAATAAATCTCGATGAGCTCCGTCAACGTAGCAGTAGCTCGGGTAGACGCGAACATTATCACGCGTATCTGGGATGAACTGTCGTACAGGTAGGATATCTGCCGTGTGCCAAAAGTCACATTGAACATTTGTAAACGTTGCAAATAAACCTTGATATGTAAATGTGTGCATTGGAAAATGGAAATGAACTACGTAAGATAACTATGTAAAATTTAATTTTACTGTCAGGTCATGTGCGGCACAGCCGAGCCCACAGGTCGTTGCCCGGGGTGCGGCCGCCACCGCAGCGGCGCGCCGCCTCGATATTTAAAGCCGCAGAGCGAGGTGATGACAAAACATTGGTGCAAATACCTCTATTAATGTAAATACGCTTGTAGTATACTTTCAAGTGAGCAAACAACATAATACTCGCCTACAAAGCAAAAAGTTTACTTACTAGAGGGAGAAATAAAGGTATAAAAACATGCCTTAAGGAAAAAAGATGTGTCAAAGCAATAGTACTATAAATGAAGTTTCTTACAAATCCTAACGAGCTTCATTAATTAAATATTAATATGTGGTCTTAATTTAAAGATTATTAAAGAAAAATTATGGCAAAAATTGAGATGGATTCTGACGTAACAGTTCTTCTGTACTACACTAACAGTTTATAAGTGAGACTAACACGTTAATTTTTAAACAATACTAGAAGAAAATATAAATATCAAGGTAAGATGTTCCCGAAAATTAAATATGCATAAAAATACATTTATTTAAAATAGGTAGAATAAAATTGCGCTGCGACGTGACGAGACAAAAATTAACCGAGGGACACTCAAATTCGCTCAATGCCCAAGAAGCACTAAGAGACGTATTGCGAAATACACGCAACAAGTACAAATAAAAAATCGTTTAGAAATTAAATTGTGTAAAATAAAAATTAGTGATTGATTTTAATTACAATCCAGAATTCCTTGAAGAACATAGCTTTCGACATTTACTCCGAAATGTAAGCCGAGTCTTGCGACGCGCAGTTCGCCGGCCACTGGCTAGACGGTCTCGACCGGTAACCGGCGACCGGGAGCCCGCAACCTGCACCACGCGTAGCAGATGATGGTCGAGAGCATGGACGCGGGTAAAACAACGAATTTATTCAGAGGCTGACGAGCATCAGAGAACACGAAATGAAAAATATTGAAAGGCCGCTTTCGTATTCCCACGCATTCCTCCGCCAAACTTCGTCATTCCCACATAACCCTCCAACTATCTTTTATTCTCACTACCTACCTCAACAATCAGAGCATAGGAAATAATAGGTTGGACTGTTTCAATGTGATATTTGGTAAATCGCTGAGGTCAAAGGACTGATATTTGCAGATACCATGGAAATACGCGAGTAAAGGGGCCCAGTAAACTTGACCATTTTTATGCTTTTTGGCTGAAGTCCAAAACCTCGTACTTTCATTTACAAAAAATCAAGAATAAAATTGTAAAACCTTCCTGTAATTGTGTCCTTTCACCTGTACACCGTGCACATATTTGCACGGGTAGAGCTTCGTAGCATAAATATGTCATAAAATTGTCAAGCATATATTGGAAGTTGCAAATAATATTATTTTATCCCGATTACAAAGAAAAACGTGTCGTATATTCCGCTCTCTTGTTATAACTCATTACATTGATATATATCTAATAAATATTAACACCATTCTTTCATTCTTGCCCAAATCCGTCACTTTCAAGCAATTCAAGTGAATCGACTCAAAATGTGCATTTCCGTTAAATTCTGGATATCAATATTTTACACTATTACACTAGCTTCTTTCTCAGCATTACGTATATAAGGAAGAAAAAATCATTTTCCTTGAACAAAGAATCCATTGCATAATCACTTACATAATTCATCAACTTTCAGGTTATAAATGCAATTTTCGGGATATAAATGCATTTTAAGTGCATGTTCCAGGAACTTTAACATAAGAAATCGCTCTCTAGATGGAACTTCAGTGAATTGCGGTGTACCGCAAGGAAATTATATTGGGGCCCATCTTATTCACAGTATACATCAAAGATACCCAGAGAGTATGACTTAAAGCATAAATAATGTTTTCGGATGACGTCAATGTAAATACTAGGGCTCGATTTATATGGTACATCGTATCCAAATGTGCACATACATATCAACTGAAAATTTCCAAACATTGAGTAAAATATGAACTAAATATTCAATAAGAAAGAAGACAATTCGACAAATACATAAAATGTTACATAAAATAATGATCAAATAACTTCTTTTCAATTCTAGCCGTATAACAAGATTTAATTCATTCGTGTACTGAAACATATCGGACAATTTTGTGTGTGACGAAGCAGCTAGTAACAAATCACTGTGGAAAGTACAATTTGTGAAACTGAACTGTCTCTCAATATTGCTTCGTATTGGCAATACATCCCCTCAACATCCTAAGTAATGGGATCACCTAGAAACCTTCCAATTTAGAGGAGTTACATCAAATACTAGAGGCAATACAGAACACTTTGAACCTTTCTCATCTTATCAAGGGGAGACAACTGCTCACCAGCGAACCTAGTGACGTGACCTGAAAAACCGGTAACACATTCCAATTTTAATACATGTACAGTAACTTTTGAATCTCTGCGAAACGTAAGAAAACTAACAATATTTCAAACGTGAACACTTCGTGCTTCTAATCAAAATGGTGAAGACAGGCCGGGTCACTAGGGACGCTAGCTCCAAATATCTCCCGTTATATCGCAGTGGCATGTATTGTCCCTATAGCATTTGGTTATATCGAGAGCTAGATTTATAAAATGTTAGGTCCCGAAACTGCCGCAAATTAATTATTAAACAGAAAGTTATATATTTATAATACAGTAATAATTATAAATCATTCTTAATATCAATTAGCAAGAATAGTAGCACTGGCCCCTTGTGAATATAATAATAGGCAATAAAATATTTTATGGTGATATTTTATCGGTTTTACTACGAAATTTTATTACATTGGTAGAACTGATACAGTTTAGTGGAAAATTATTTAATTCTGAGTTTACAAAAGTTGTTTGAACTAAAATTCGAAGTGTTTGTCCTCTCCTTTATATACTGTGTGCTTATATGCATACTTTTTCGCATAGTTATTTTTGCAGTTTTCGAAAATTCAGAGTTCAACGAAACAGACATCTACGCTATTCTCTTACCACTTCCTTACTCAATCCATGGAATACCTTCAAAGAAAAAAAAATGGAGCGGCTTTTGAGAAAATGTTTTATTTTATAATTTGCATTTTAATTTGCAATTTTTATAATTGTATTTTATATTTGAAAGGTTAACTTTTGGCATTTTTCGAAAATCCACAGATCGACGGAAATAAGACCAACTTTTTTTTTACTATCCTTTGATTCATACAACTACGAGAAAAAATTGAACAAAAAATTACGCCGTTTTTGAGAAAGTAATAGTTTAAAATTTGCTAGAATTTCACGCACAATTACGGGAAAACTACTCGTATTTTGGAAAAATTGTATATGACCTCATTTCAAGATTTCAAAACAGACTCCCAGAAGTTTCGCCATTAACCGATTTTTCGTATCAAGGACCCACACACAACACATGGATTTTGACATCACATCGTGTTAGAGGAAGTATACTACTACATATAGGAACAATATTTATCCACTTTTTCGTTATCACAGAGGCAAAGAGTTTTACTGTCGAAAAATCGGAATTTCCAGCGCACAATTACATTACTTTTTCCTCTTACGAAGTTACGCGAGAAAGTCAAAAGTAATGCTTCAGAAGAATTTGTTTAGTGCATTGGTGATACAACAGAAATTTTATTGGATGGTCATCAGTTGAGTAACTTATTACTTTTGTCTTGCCAACAACGAAGATTTAGCAAAATAATTTTAATTAGCGCAAATGTGAAACATTCCATACATTCACGAAACCTTAAATAATAATGGCATAATATGCTACAGCTTCTAATAATGTTCACATTCTAGCTGAGTTATTCTACGTCAGACCGTACACTGAAAAAACATCATTATTTTGTAGCAACATGAAACTTTATACTTTTCCCACCTGTAACCGCAAAAAAATATGATCTTGATTTTTTTTCTAATGTCTAGGGATCAAATTATAATTCTAGTACTAGTACTAGTACTAGTACTACTACTACTACTACTACTACTACTACTACTACTACTAATAATAATAATAATAATAATTTATTAGTGCAAATGACCGTGCGCTCGGTGGCAGTTAATCAAAACTACTCTTACTCAAACAGCACATACTTTCTCCTATTATTTCTAACTACAATTTTCGAAAATTGAGAGAGTTCAACGGAAATTAGACCCACTCCATTCTTTCAAGCATCAATTCTATCCGTGAACAAAATTTAAAGAAAAAATTGGAGCGTTTTGTGAAAAAAAAATAGGTTTATATTTTTTTAATTACCTATATTTCGCGCCAATTTACGGGCAAACTCATATTTTCGATAAGTTAAACATGAGTTTATTTCAAGATCCGACTTGAAGGAAATATTTCATTATGAAAAAAATCTATCTTCTATATTGTACTTGTTGCAAGAAGCGCCAAAAAATGACACTTTTGCAATTTCCGGAAAGTTAGGGATTTTAAGAAACACGAGACCTGCATCATACTCTTAAGCGTCTTCTACGTTACCCGAGAACAAAGTTTAATCAAAATATTTGGAGCCATTGTTAAGAAATTTTTTAATATGTTTTTGAGGCTTCACGTAAAGTAGCCTCAAAAATCAAAGTATCCGTTTGAACTTCCAAAGCTTCGAGTTCGTTTAGATCGATCGGGGAATATAAATTTTGGAGAAAATCAGCTGAACGGTTTAGTACTAGCGTTGGTCACACACAGGCGTTTTAGCGTCAATCGATTTTTCGGTATCTAGTACCCACAAAACGTGGATTCTGGCTAAACCACGTGTCGGAAGAATATCTTTCTACATTTAGGAACACTATTTATCATTACCAGGATCTCGGTAATAAGAGTTTTTCTGGCGAAAATTCTCCACTTTCTGCCGCACGATTTAATAACTCTCTCTTCTTACGAAGTATCTCCGTAAAGGCGCGAAAGTAAATGAAAAAATAGAACAATAGAAATATTAAAAAGATTAATACAAATTCAAATATACAAAAATAAAATAAAAACACAAACATGTATAAAACGTAGATAAAATGTACACCTCTGTACTCTGTACCTATCCGTTCACAGCATCTCCTTTCGGTAATCAGTAATTTATTCATTAACGGAAAGTATATACATCTCACTTTGCCCGCACTTTTATTGGCCTTCACTGCACATCACTGACACTTGAGCTCTTAAGAAATCTTGAACGCATAACTCCCGCGGTTTAGGGAAGGGTCGCTAACACTAATGCAGGTAAATTGTTCCAATCCTATTGACAAAGCTGAATTTTCCTATATCTTTTCTTTGCTTTCTGCATTTTATTATGTGTGAGTGGTTACCCGTACTTAAAGTAGCATGAAATCTCAAGTCTTTCACTGAGAGCTTTCCTTTGTGTAAGCCTTGAAGAGGGCACACAGTCGTGCTGCCTTTCTACATGTAACTAATGACTGTCAGTTCACATTTTCCCCGTTGTTTCTGTTCGTGAATTTAGACGCTTTCTTCTGAATTCCGTTTAGTTTTAATCTGATTTCCCTACGAGGATCCCAGAAAGCTACTCCGTATTCCATTATGGGACGAACCAAAGATACGTAAGCCTGCATATTCGTATAAGAGCAGCTTTCCAAGCCTTACGTGATCAGCTCAGCTGAGGTCGCTTCGAATTATTACGCCCACATATTTACAACTATGTGCCTCAGGGATTTTATTTCTACCCAACTCGCTGTGACCGACCGCGGAGAAATTCCTTAATCCAAATGACTACCCGTGGGTCTACATCGGATTCGATAATTTTTTTAGAAGTCTGTTGTGAGGAACCAAATCGAAAGCTTTAGAAAAATCTACACCAATTGCATCAATTTTTTCTCCTTGGTCGAGTGCATAGGCAATGGAGTAAACGGTAGCTAACCGGTACAAACGGCTGTTGGTATGTGTTTTAATTTTGATCATTGATGTTTGCATTTACAATACTTAAACATCGATTTCTTTGCTTTTCCTCCTAGACCGAAACTTAGAGAGGACGCGTCGGTAATTCTGCGAGTACTTTCCGAACTATTGGCAGTATGTACACGTGTAAGACTGCTGATATAAAATATATTTTTGAACGTGGGGATATGCTGTACAGGACGATGACGCCTATTGTCTCTGTCCGACCTCGTGAGACAACGGCGGAGGGAATCCCTCCTTTGCGACTGCTGCTTCGTGGAGGTTGAACGTTTAGAGAATTCGAATGCTTGAAAGGATCAAAATATAATGGCTCCGTCACACATACTAGTATGCTCGCATTATTGGAGAAAAAACGAAAGTAAAATGTCAATACTCGCACTTTATAATCCACGAAACTTATCTTCAATTCGATGTATTCTGATACTCCTACAATTATACTAATTGTGGAAATATGAGATTATGACTATTACAACAATATTAATTATTAAACACAAGTACCTTTTGTTTTTTGTTATTATTATTATTTTTATTTTAAGTCGCATAAACTACAAAGGTCATGAACGAATATTACAATAATTGAATGCAATCACAAAACAATGAAAATATCAATACTTTCAAAAAAAAATTATAACTTTTTCTGTATAACATGGCGATAATAAAATTGCATTCAAGTTTTCATTTCCTGCTCTCGTCCCTTTTGATTATGAATTAGGCATTCCAAAAGTTACTGATAAAACAGTAGTGTAGATACTACAGGTGAGTTGTGGAACTTTCTCAAATTCAAATTTATAAGGTAATTCTGAGGAGATTTGGTCGAATTCTTGACACGGCAACTTGTTCTTGTCGATTAATTGAAGGATTTGTTACAAGCCCAAAGACGTTAAGTACATTTTTATGAAGTTTGCTGGATTTTTCATTTTGCCATGTTTTGTGCTATTGTATATTTAATTTATTCCTAATGAATTTCCAAATATCTTTAACTGTTTCGGTTGGATGATATTGGTTCACATTTGTTGTAGCTTTTTTAGCTTCGAAATCATTGCCATATATATATATATATATATATATATATATATATATATATATATATATATATATATATATATAAAGAAAGTCGTGTTAGTTACACTATTTATAACTCAAGAACGGCTGTACCGATTTGGCTGAAAATTGGTGAGCAGGAAGCTTAGAGCCAGGAGACGGACATAGGATACTGTTTATCCCGTTCGACAGCGTTCCTGTGTGAGAACGCACGTTTTTGCACGTTTTCACGTGATTTCGCATGTTAGCGGTCATTGTTGCCTGTTGTAACCCATTGTTGAAACGCCGCACTGATAACAGAAGGCGATAATGAAAGCCGCCTTTCGTTCGCCGTTATATCTATATATAGTCGTGTTAGTTACACTATTTATGACTTAAGATCGGCTGTACTGATTTGGTGAGCAGGAAGCTTAGAGCCAGGAGACGGACATAGGATACTGTTTATCCCGTTCGACAGCGTTTCTGTGTGAGAACGCACGTTTCTGCACGTTTTCGCGTGATTTCGCATGTTTTCGCGTAATTTCGCACGTTTTCGCGTGATTTCGCGGGTTTTCGTATGTTTGGGCGGAACAGAGTTCGCCGGGTCAGCTAGTATATATATATATATATATATATATATATATATATATATATATATATATATATATCTGGTGCTGGTATCCAAGCAAATAACGATATATTTCCCCAATTTAATTTTATACAATGTATTTAATGAATATGGATTAATAATCCAGATGTTTTATGTTTTTGTTGATGTAATCCAAATTATATAATGAATCTGTAAATATAACACTATTTCATTTACTAATGAATTTTTAGATATTTGGCTCATGGCTATTAATAAGGCATATAATTCTGCTGTTTTAACTCATGTTAAAAGAGGGTATAATATTTTAATACATACATATTTTAATAGAGGGCCAATAATACATAGCATCTCCAACACCATTATTATTCTTACCGCCATCGGTGTAAATATGATAATAAGCGTACAATTCTGCAATTACCAGTTTTTATATTAAGATAATGGTAGTAACAATAATATTGATATTTTTGTATGGCTATCGATGATCACTAACGTCACAGAACAACGCATATGTTCCTAGGCTACCTCTACACAATTGACTTACTATATCTGAGTAAGAAAGCTGTTCCCTGTTGCAGGCAGACCCTAGCAGGATCAGTTGTTTATAAACAATCCCAAGAGTAGAGTTTCGCCAGAACCCTTCCATATGCGACTTGTGCGTGGTTCTGCGATTCACAACATGACAGAAGGCTCACGATGGCTTTACTGTTGGATGTTCTGACATGAATACCCATGGTGCAAGCGGCTGGTCGGAAGGACGGAACAGGCGTCTACGTGACCTGGTCAATAATTTCTTTTTTAAATATGATTTTTTTTAAAAAAAAGTATGAATTCTTTGTATTCCGGTTTGAAATTTGGCAAACAGATAAATCAGTGTAAAAATATATTGGTATTTTTTTAAATTAATTTTAGTGTCGACCTACTGTAAACGTTTGTATTTTAAAAATTAAAAGCTGTTTTTAAAACTCAAATAAAATGTTTACAAAAATTATATTTCAAATGATGAAAAAACATATTTTAGTACAAGTTTAATTTCAGTGTAATTGTATTTTTCAGAAGGAAAATGTAACAGCTGGAAAAATTCTTAGACATTAGCTCGCGCGAATTCTTCCGATAAATAATTTGCAATGTTTCAGAAAGGAGAGGGAACAGAAAAATAGTGAGGCTACAGAATGGCGCGAACTTTCTCATAGATAACTTTTCTAACTTCCTTGGGGTGGACTGGCTTTACGGTCTTACCCCATCCTCTTCCCTGCTGCCATCTATCGCCGCTAAAAGACTTCTTTAAACATTTTCTCAATTTTTCGGTTTCCTAATACTAGAACTAAAATTTTACTTTCTGAATATCAAAGAAGAGTAAAATATCGTCCAAAATGGACATTTGGAGCCCTTTTTAAAAAAAGTCGTTTAAGCATTACTGTATGTGCTAAATTCGAAGATCATTTTCTTAGAAAATATTTGAGTGTTCGAAATACTTCATTTCAAGTCATTTGAGGTACTTTAACTCGCAAATGCATGAGTTTACAAATCGCTGGAAATGCGCATATTAACGGCGTGAGTGTTATTTCAAAAAATACATTTGTGTAATTTTTGAAAAAATAAAGAATACACCAAAAGGAACTTTATGCAATTTTTCAAAGTGCAATTAGCACTACACGTTGGAAAAAATTAAAGAAAAAATATCGAGCCATTTTTCAGAAAATAGCGTTTGAGCATTTCTGTAAATGCTTAAGTTTCAGCTCGTTTTCACAGAGAACTTAAGTTTTCGAGAAACGTTATATGACAATATAAAGCACGTGTACTCGTAAATGCAATAATGTTAACAAATTGCCGCTAATGTAAATATTCACGACGCGAGAGAAGTCAAATATTACATTTTAGTAATTTTTGAAAAAACAAAAGAAGAGAGCAATATGGCGTTTACGTCATCTTATCAAATGCATTTAGCACTATCACTACCTAAAGTTTACAGAAAAATTTAGAGCTGTTTTTGAGAAAATCTTGTTTTTTCTATTTTTACTTTCTCGTATACATACGTATATACGGGAGTAAGATACATAGTATAGAGAAAGTTATGTAATGCTGTGGAAAATAGATTTCGAGATTTCAACGGAAATACAGGTTTTAGGGTACCCTAACACGGAAAAAGTTTTTTGTTTTTTTGTTGTTTTTTTCTTCTTCCCTTTTTAAAACGTCCGTCCGTCACTGAACATTGCTAGCGCCTAGGCTGCACGTAAGATCTTTTCCAAACTGAAGAATCCCCAGTTGATCTGGCTCTAATTGAAGCTTTGAAATTTTGAGAAACATTCTTTAAAATTTGGAGATACTTTATATAAGACATTTTCAAAATTTTCTCAAAAACGGCTCCAAACGTTTTCTTTAATTTTTTGTAAGAATAGAGTAAAATTCATTTATAAAGGTGGCATGGGTCCCATTTTCACCGTTAACTCTGAATTTTCGAAAATTGCAAAAGTTCGATTTTTTTCGGCGTCTTCGTACAACAAAATCGAAGACTTTTTTTTCTTCAAATGAAATTTGTTCTGCATAAATAGTTCTTTCAATAAGGTCATGTACATTGTTTCGGAAATTATAGTAGTTTTCGTGCAATAGTCCATGCAATATTTGCAATTTTAAAAAATTACAAAAACCAGATTTTCTCAAAAACGGTTCCAATTTTTTTCCTGAAATTTTTGATAGGGCTATTGACAAACGAACCCTATACCATGACATAAACGCCATATTGCTCTATAGTCTTTTTTTTTTTTTTCAGAAAATTTAAATATGATTTTTTTACTTACTCTGACGTCGGTAATATTTACATTAAAGGCAATTTCTTCACATTATTATATTAATGAGTACATGTACTTTAAATAATAACAAATAAAGTTTCTCGAAAACTCAATCGTTTGGTGTACAAATGAGCTCAAATTCAGCATTTTCAGAAACGCTAAAAAGCCATTTTCTCAAAAATGGATCCAATTTTTTTCGTCAAATTATTCTAATAGAGCTATGTGCTGTGTTTAATATGACAAAGTTCATTTTGGTGTATTTGTTTGTTTTTTTTTAAATGTAATGTAACTGTAATAATTTTTACAAATGTAATTTTTTTGAAATACCTCTCACTCCGTTATGGACATTTGCATCGATTTGTATGGATTATTACAATTGTGAGTAGAAGTACGTCAAATGATTTCAAATGAACTTTTTCCAAATCGCAATAGATTCCTGTGAAAAAACTTCAAATTTCGCATTTACATTAATGCTTAATCGCCATTTTCTTAAAAACCGCTGCAAATTTATCAATGAAAATTTCGATTTAGGACAAGTTTTTACCGTCCTTTAATATTTTTGAAGGAATATTTCGGTTGTACTACTAGGGAACCAAAAAATTGAGAAAATTCTCTCAACTATTACTATTAAGAATCCTGCAAGTCTACTATTAAGAAGCCGTAAAGAGAAAATGTCAAAAAATGTACTTTGGCGACGATAGATCGCAGCTGGCCAGAGAATGGAGCAAAACCTTAAAGCCAGACTATACCAAGGAAATTAGAAAACTATACTATGAGAAAGTTTGTGCCATTCTGCAGCACTTCTAGTTTAAAATTCCTAATACTGCACGCAATATTGCGCGAAAACAATTAGAAGTTTTTAAAAAACGTACATGTCCTAAACGAAAGTACTACTTGTGGAAAGAAATTTCATTTGAAGGAAAAATCTCTATCTTCAGTTTCGTAGTTGTACTAAGATGCCGAAATAAAATCAAACTTTTACAATTTTCGAAAATTCAGAGTTAACCGTGAACATCTGTTTTTAGTGTACTTTACTTTTACAACAAATTTAAAGAAAAAAGTTTTTGAGAAAAATTTGAAGATATGCGGGGGGGGGTCATGTAAAGGACCTCCAAATTTGAAGAATTTTCAAAATCGCAGCACCTCGAGTCGAGCCAGATCGACCGGGGAATATCCATTTTGAAGAACAAAATCCCACGTGTTGTTTAGGCGGCAATGGTGTTCACTGACGGACAGACACAGACGGACGAACACGGACGGACGTTAGAAAAAAACAGTTTTTCGGTATCAGGGGACCACAAAACATGTATATCCGTTGAAATCTCGATATCGATTTTCCGCAGCATTACATCACTTTCTCTATACTAAAAATATACGTACGTATACGAGAAAGAAAAAGGAAAATAGTGTCATTATTTTCAACCCCAGAACTCAAACTGATCGATTCTTTAGTTTCCGGGTGCGTCAACTGCTAAGGACATTTGTCTCACAGTGCAATGGATGTTTTATCGCGTGAGGTGGCGGTGATCTTCCCCCACTGGACGGCGAGATTAGGCGCGGGAATCTAAACGTCGACTAGCGGAGTTTTCCCAAGCAGGTATTTCCCGCAAGCGGAATATCGCACTAGCCGGGACAAGCTCTAAGTTCCCGACTTGTCTTCCGAAATGTGTGGTAATGTAGTGCGTGTAAGTGTGTGTAAGTAAGGGCTGAGGATAGAACAAGGGAAAAATCATGCGCGATTCGTAGCCCGGTTTTTTAGAGGTACCGCCATTCGCCTGGCGTTGATTGGAGAAACACGAATACCACCAATCAGAGCAGCCAGTCCTTAGAATTCTCCCCCAGACAGTGGGTGAACTTGATGTAGCTATCTAGCTAGTATCGAAAATTCTGTCACTCCGTCAGGACTCGAACCATACGACCTCTCGGTCGAAGGCACTGCAGAGACATCAATTAATGCCCTGAGCCACATAAGCCGGACTTTTTGATGCAGAAAACTTGTTAGGGGTGGTGATTTCTATAAGGCGTCATTAGCAACAATGCATTTCCATAACCATCATCTGCAATTAATAAGTTTTTTTTTTTAAATTTGCGTGTCAAGTCATGCTCAATACAAACTATCCACACTCGTGTAGGTGATCTGAGCCGGTCCACAATCAACACTAGTGAAATGTTCTTTTGAAAAACGTTGCTTAAAATTAATTGACGGGTAACAGTTCCAATTCATGTATCCGCCTCCATTACTTAAAAAATTTGAAAATCCCTCATAAGTCGCACATTTTGCAGTCTGGAAGTTGTTCATTTCCTGCCATTTAATCTTCGCTGCTCTCATACCATCTTCAACAGTGGAAGGACACACTATTTGTGAGTTTTTACTTTTTTCCATACGGCAAACGCAGAATAGAGAAAGTACTGTTCGGGATAAACTGCGATTCTGCGGCAGAGAAACTCTTATTGCTGGGCTCTGATATATCTTGTTCCTGTAAGTGGTAAATTACTTCCCCAACACGTTGGCTAAGATGAATAAAAACCTAGACTTTATGTCTGAAGTAAGTAGTAATAGCATTTACTACTAAGCAAAAGCATTTTCTTAATGTGGTGTGAATAACCTTTTATTTTTACTACGAAGGAAATGCACTAACAAGTAAATACTTATCGGAGTTCTTTAGGAAATCAGTAATTACTTATACTCGTATCGTGAATACCGCCTCGCTAGTACAGTAAAACCTAAGACGGAATGTGACGGTTCCTTAAACAAATGTCCGTCTTGGGAGATTTCCGTCTTATAGAGGGTACCCAAAAACTCAACTTATAACTTAAGTACAATATTTTCGATATAATTTTGTTATTTTTCACCATTCGTTTTGAATTTTGCCCTTAATTCGTAAAATGTCATAAATTTAGTCATTTCCGGGGTGGCAGATTTCCGTCTTACAAAAGTTCCGTCTAAGGTTTTACTGTATTAAAAAAGTCGCAGTTTCCAATTGGGAAGGAATTAATACCAGGAAAGAAGACGCGAATTACGGCATCGTTAATGAATTTGAACAGATTTGTGGAAACCAATTACATTACAGCAAGTGAAACTAGTGATGCTGTAAAAGTACATACTTTCTCGCATTAATTCTAATTACTCCAGACTATTATACTGATACATAAACTAGCAAAAGTGTGTTCAACCAGCAACATTTTTTCCGCTCCGAGACCCGATCTCAAATCATCACAATTACCTTGTCGGCACTCCTTCCACTGCGCCACACACGAGCTATACGGATCGAACTCTGACAGAGGCATAAAAAGATAAGAAACATATTCATGCAAAAAAAACTCAATAAAAAAATCCGTTAGAAACTCCCAAAGGCTCCAGTCTGTTCAGCTTGATCAGGGAAGACAAATTTTCAAGAAAATCGGCAGAACGGTTTAGGCACTACAGTTGTCCACAGACGGACTGGCACTGTTAGGTTGATTGATAGTGATTCCAGGAAGCGCCAACTCCTGGTCATTAGTACCGTAAGAGTAGTACATGTTTTACTCTGGAGGTAGCGGTGATCTTCCCACCCTAGGTGGCTAAATCCGGCGCTAACCTACCGTAAGATAGCAGGATTTTTCCCAACCAGGTGCCTCCCACCAGAGGGGTGTCCCCCCAGCGGGAACAAGCTCTAAGATCCCGACCGGTCTCCCGGCTTGTGCGGTCGTGTGGTGCACGTGTGTGGAAGTACACAGTATGATAGGACAATGAATGGGAAGAAAAGATTGCACGTGGTTCATTTGGTAGAATACTACCCCGGCAATCGCCAAGTGTTGATCAGAGAAACCAAGAAAGCCAAAGATCAACGCAGCCGGCAGCGATAATTATTTTCCATTCAGCGACAGGACTTGACCTAGCTATCGGACTAGTGTCGAAAATACTCATTTCGTAAAGACTTGAACCTAGGACCTCCCGGTCATTGGCACTACAATGACATTAGTTGATGCCCTGAGCCTCTCCCGCCCAGTCGTTAACCTTTAATCCCACGTTTCTTTCTGTAACGAAAATACTCGCGCGGCACACGGAGTGCGCCAAAAAAGGATATATTGTTTAACCAATAACAAAAACAATATTTGCGAAAAATAATTTTATTTATAAAGAAAAATAATAACTGCATGCATAAAATAATATTTTGTGTTATTTACATGGCATATACGAAATTTACAATACGAAATGTATTGTAGGCCTCTAATAAGCCGATGTACATATTGAAGATAATATTAATAGCAATAAAGTAAATGTTTTATAAACGATGTATATATTACTGAATTCAAACGTATATTTGTTATTTAGAATGTGTAATTTATAATCCAGGTCCATTTACACCTATTTTTGATGATATTTTACTTGTTATGTTACTGTTTTTGATTGAGTTTAAGGCAGCTTCAAAAGCTAAGGTCATTGGGGCCCGTGTCAAATTATTTTCAGACCAGTACACAATATGGCAGTCCCAAGATAAAAAAATAAAAATTCTTAAATTAAAAGCAAAGTAAAACTGAAAAGGAACGTATCCTAATAGAATTTGGCAGAAAAGAGCCAGATAGTTGCTTTAAAATCTCGGGGTGAAAGTCAAAAGGGGACATTATCATCATCTCTCAGATAAGGCTGTAGAAGTTAGTCTCACGTAAAAAGCTAAAACGCTTGCAGAGAGAAGATTCGTTATTTCTAAGATTCTCCGCTAGGGAGCTAGGTGTCTTCGGAGGCTATCTCTTATCTTACCACTTTGCAAGAGAACATGCTCCACGGTAAGATCTATTTTGCAGTATTCGCATATAGGGGGTGGGTCCCCGTGGAGAAGATAACCGTGGGAGAAATGGCAGTGACCGATCCGGAGGCGTGTTACAGTGATCTCCTCGCGCCGAGCGTCAAGAGATGAAGACCAAGGATTTATGGAATCCTTGATTCTCGTGAGCTTAAAATCAGAGTCACCCCCCGTTTGCCATTCACTGCGGATAGAGCGTTTGATAAAGATCTTAGTGTCTTCCGTGGAGACTGTAAAGATGTGATACTCTCTCTTCATCGTGGCGGACTTTTTCTGCCTAGTCAGCTATTTCATTTCTTCTAATTCCCACGTGCCCAGGGACCCAACAAAAGACTAAAATATTGCGGCGGACCAATAGATAGATTTGGTGTTGGATGGTCATTGTCAGCGAGTCCGAAGACGAGGAGAAAGAG
The DNA here is from genome assembly GCA_011170035.1 of Teleogryllus occipitalis. NCBI lineage: Eukaryota > Metazoa > Arthropoda > Insecta > Orthoptera > Gryllidae > Teleogryllus > Teleogryllus occipitalis. The sequence continues at coordinate 120,599 of BLKR01001703.1, read as the reverse complement.
GAGGAGGAGATTGATTCAAGAGAGCATTTGGAATTACTGCAGATCACTACTTTCCTTAACGACATCGATATAGCAAACTAAGTCCTTCCAAGAGCGCATACTTCTCTGCAGTATAGACGCCGCACGATGAGTCTAATCGAAAATCTCGCGTGGTTCTACTGCAGTAGAAGGCACATCCTACTTTGCCGTTATGAGTATACTGCCTCTCGGACACGACCTTGTGCCAACCGAGACGGGATTGTGGGCGTTGAAGCCCTCCACAATAAAACAAGGGGCGGGCAACTGAGAAAACTTGTCATCCAATCCCTTCTCTGATACTTGTCAGGCGGGATATAGACATTGCAAATAGTAATAAAAATAGTGGGGAAATTTATACGAATGCAAGATATCTGAAGAATGGTTCATATGTCTATTTCTTTAGAGACCAGGGTGTCTATGACAAAAGTGGCGACTCCGTCATGGGCGCGAGTTCCATCATCAACGTCATGTCTGTAGTAATAAAAGCCGCGTAGAGAGGTAGTGCTCAGAACGGAGATGTGTTTCCTGCGGGCAGATACCCATGGGTCTATGCAGAGACATTAGCTTTAATATGTCCAAACGGGTACGAAACCCATTTAGGTTCCACGAAAGGAGAGCCATAATTTCTAGATGTTAGGTTTCTTAGTTTCTAGGGGAGTTATGTATCGGGTTTCTTTTTCATTTTTTTTTCTTTTCTGTTGGAGAGTGATACACTGGTTAGTGCGGAGTTCCTCGTTCCTTGCAGAGTCGTCTTGACTACTGATAGAGAGAGTCGCATTTGTTGGTACATCACGGTCCCTTGACCTAGATCTAGAAATAGGGCTTGTTGGTCTCGGTTTCTCTTCATGCGTTTGTGTTTTTGGAACTATTTAAGCTTTGGTTTCCTTTTTAGTTTCAGATGGGACAAGATATTTGGAATCTACATCTCCGCCGACGTCTTCAAAGGGCACCTGACAGGCAGCATCGCGCAGAGAGATAGCTTTAGGTGTCTGGGTTTCAGAATTGACTTTCTTCTGTTGACCCACGGTGTCAGCGAAACTTCGGGCCATGTCCGCGGGATTTCGCGTCGGGTACCAACGTCGTGCTTCCAGAATGGAAACTCCGACACCGTGATCTTCTGGATCTCCCTTTTTTTGAAGATGGGGCACTGGCTCGAATTTGATGGTTGCTTCCCAGAACAGTTTACGCACCTTGCAGCTGCCAAGCAGTTAGAATCGTTGCATGACTCCATTTCACAACGCACGCAGACTGCGGCGCTCAAGCAACGAGGTTGCGTATGGACAAACCTCTGGCATTTAAAGCAGCGCAGAGGATTTGGAACATATTGCCTAACACGGAGACTGTAAAAACATTTTATTTTTTCTGGCAGAGATGGACAAAGGTCAGTATCAACGTGGAGGTAGGGGGTGAGAACTCCATTTACTCTCCGCTGGATCTTGCAATGTCAGATACACCATAGGGGTGAAAGAAGGCTTTCAGATTTTCTTCCGTTTCCGATGCAAAATCTTCGTGGATCACCACACACTTGCAGAGGTTTAAGGTCGGGTGGGCGGACACATGCACCGGCGATTTCCTTTAGATCAGTGATTTTGTTGAACTGTTCGTGAGAGCGGAATTCGAAAAGAATTGTGCCGTTTCTTTGACGAACCACCGCCTGAAATATGCCAATTTTTTCGATTTCTCTGGCGAGTTTGATGGGACTGACACTCATTGTTTCGCCGTCATTTTTTACATGACATGGCGAGAAAATGGGGCTTAGTAGGTCTATCAGAATCATTGGCAAAGAAACTCACAAGATTAACGGTTTCACCAACAAATCTCCTCTTCATTACGGAAGAGGACAGGGGGAGGTTTTATATCCATAAATTGGACATCAGATTCATCCCTGGGGCCCCCACCCACCACGGAGCCCAACAAGGGGACACTCCATCGGAGTGCCAGGGTTGCCATGGGGATATAGTGGGGGGTTACCACAGCGCTGCACCGCCGTGGATCCTCCCGCTCACCCTGGAGTTTGGTACAGGACCTAGTCAGAGCCGATTGATCGGTATTGGGTTAGCTCCCGATCGCCAGTCTAGAAGAGTCTGAGGCCAAAGCAAACGTATTGAAGCCTTCAAGGAATGTTACCCAAAATACGTAAACAACGTATCTCTCAGTGCAAAGCAGAACGTAGTACAAGGTGTGTAGTATGGAAACAAATCCCTCAACCGCCAGGACACATATTCCCTCCGACACGGGTCGCCACGCACGGCAAACATTGGTGGGCGTTCAGCATACAGAGGGGGCCAGTGAAATAGAAGAGGAAGAAGAAAAGAAACATGTTACAAAAGAACGAGAATGAACAATCGAAAGAAAAATGACTGGGAAAGAAAAGAATACTTGAGTCCTCCCTGCATCCCCCCGTCACGACGTGGACCGACCCACCTCAACGGGCTATGTTACTGTAAATTTGAACGAGTGATTATAAAAATATATAACATTTTACTCAATATATTTTGTCCTTATTTCATGTCATTATACGTAATAATTGATTTCTACAACGCCTACATTGAGAAGAATTCATTCTTGTATGTCTTTACATTATTCCTCGCGGGGCGCGCACAGTACGCCAAAAAGGTATTAGAAAATTTTTAACTTGCTTACTCCTACGACTTGCAACGCAGCAGTTGAATCACAAATTCAAACACTTAAAGAAACTCAGAAGAAAGGTTAGCGGAAGAGATAAACAAATATTGTTGTCGGGAACCAAAAGAATGAGACTGCCGCACTCGGTGCGCCAGCGCGGGTAATTTAAGGTTAAGGATATGCAAGTCGGTTCCATAGGTACTGTATATATTGTATTTAAATTTCATGTTGAAAGATTGATTAGTTTACTTATATCGGTCCACAGAGATGCACAGAAAGACATTTGAAAGGCTCAATAGAACAAGAGGCTATCCATAGGATTAGCATTATATAACATTTCCAATAGTATTATTTTAGTGTAATAAGTTATTTAAAGCCAGTAAGGACATTTGCGAGTGTATTGTGTTTCAAAGTTTACAAAGTACTGAGTTATCTAAGAAACGTTGAGGTAGACAATGATTATCTCAGAACTATTCCTATGTAGGATAGCCCCTTGTTCTACTGAACCCTTTAACTGATTTGACGTGACAAACGTTTTCGAAAATTTTAAAAATTTAAAGACGTTTAAAAATTGCAAATTGGAAAAGCACGCACAGGCACGTCCAGTTTTATTTATATGTATTGATTGTATTTAAGTAGATGTGTTTCAAATGATTTTCAATAACGTTTCTCGTATCAATAGTTATCTGCAACATTACATTTACCATATTAATACACCTCCATGGGATTTGAAAACTCATTCTTTTGCTCCGACAGGATGAATCTGTACAACGACCTCGGCCATCCGGAACGAACACTGTACACATATACAGGTGAGTCGCGTAACTGTAGCACCACCTGCAGTTTTTGAATGGTTAAAGTTATTGCAATGCAGTTTTCACAAAGTGGATATGAGAATGGGGCTAAATAATACATGTATTCATTATTATTTTATCATTTGTATTTTCCAAGATATTGAGATAACTTTGCTTTTTTCAAATAGAACTATACATAGTTTTAGTCTATCATGACGAGCGTGAAAGACGAATCCAATGACATACATATTGTCATATGCTAGATAAGCTAATTCTTGAGTAATTTTGATTTTTTGCAACTCGTATTTACAGGATATTGTAACGCCCCGAGCACACGTCAGCAGGGAGAGCGGTGCGCGACCTTGGTTGGGCAGTTACATTTAAAAAATACGTTAGAGAGGAGTCGAAAAAAATCAAAATTACTCAAAAAATACTTATCTAACATTAGAAATTATGTATATCACTGAATTAGTCTTTTTTAGGCTTATCTTGATAGACTAAAAGTATGTGGATCGTTCTTAAAAAAAAATTAAATAAATAAATTTAATAAAACCCTCAATATCTCTTGAAATACAAGTGATAAAGTCGAAACGAATATATGCAGCAATTAGCCCCATTCCTTCATGCACGTTCGTGACAACTGCATTGCAATAACTTCATTCGTTAAAAAATTGCAGGAGGTGCTAAAGGTTCATGACTCACCTGTATATTAAACAAAGTTTTAGATCTAGCATTAAGACAGAGGAGAAACTGAAAAAGACGTTCTTTGGGCTACCAAGAAGGAAGCCGGTTGGAGAATCAGGCATAGTTGAAAAACTAATCCAGACTAATAAGATTACAAAAACTAGTGCGAGAGAGAGTGTCATTCCATAGAACCCCAATTTTTAAAAAACTAGCAAGAGGATACATCCACTTTTTCGTTACTGAGCCCGGTAATAAGAGCTTTTCTGGGGAAAATTCGTTGTTTTCCGGCGCACGATTACATAACGTTTTCTTCTTACGAAGAACTTCGTAGGCGAGAAAGTAATAATTTTGGAACCGTTAGGGATATATCTAAGTTAGTCCTATGGGTACGGGTTTTAGTGTGTTTAATTTTCATGTTAATATATTGTGTATTTTACTTGACTCGGTTCATACAAAAGCATAGAAAGGCAACCATTAGTTTGATGGTACATACGATTTACAAATCCAACATGAGATGTGAAATTTTTTTTTTTTTAAGTAGAGAATTCGAAAATCACACAGACACTTCCAGTTTAATTATCTCAATTAATGGTATCAGTGATTAGAAATGGTTTTCAATAAAATGTCTGGAATTTTCAACCATTTTCTGCGTCAACAAAGAATTGAGACAATAATCCCCAGCAATCGGACCAGGGAACCTTCCCTCCGTAGTGTTGAGTCCGTATCCGCCAATTAACCACCTCGGCCACCTGGGAGGGGCATGGGATTCACACTTCTATAATAGTAATAAAGGTATGGTGGTTTCAGTTCAAGCATCAGAGCCAAAAGATTGGGAAAAGGTGAAAAAAAATTATTTTGCAGAGGGGGGAATGGCAGCTGGGAGAGAAATAAGGCATAACTTAAAGGCAAGTCGAGACTGTAGTTTACAAAACTAACTACTGCGAGAGAGATCTGTGCCACTCTACAGCACCACGAGTTTGTTTATATATTCACCATACATTGTTACACACGAGAAATTAATGAATAAATTTCGTGCGGATATGAGAAAATCGTTTCAGAAATTTCATACATTTCAGACACGAATTAAGAGAAATCAGAAGCAGAATTTTTCGAAGAAAAGAGCAGAAGTTTTCAAACAGAATTAAAAGAAAAAAATTAGAGCCGTTTTTGAGAAAATATAATATTCGTTATTTTTTTAAATTGCAAATATTGCTCGCACTACTGCACGAAAACTAAAATTTTCAAAAACATCTACCAGACCTTAATGAAAAAACCAATTATGGACAACATTCATTTGAAGGAAAACCAGTCTTTAATTTTATAGTTGTACGTAGATGCCGAAAAAATTCAAACTTTGCAATTTTTTAAAATTCAGGCAACCGAGAAAATCGGACCAATGCCACCTTGATAAATGTTTTTACTCTATTTTTACAACAAATATAGATAAATTTTTTTTGGGCCTTTTTGAGAAAATTTTGAAAATCGCCGGGGTACTCCAAAATCGCCGGGCAAGTACCTCCAAATTTTAAATAATGTTTTTCTACATTTCAAAACTTAACACTGGAGCCAGATAGACAAGGGTTTCTTCAATTTTGAAAAAATCCTACGCGTGGTTTATGCGATAATAGTGTTCACGGACGGAGGGACAAACGGATCGACGGACGGTTTTGTAAATAAATAAATAAATAAATAAATTTAAAAAAATAAAAATCAACTCATTTTCATTAGCAGTGGACCCCAAAACGTATTTCTGTTGAAATCTTGAAATCGATTTTCCGCAGAATAAAATCACTTTCTCTATACTACGTATATAACCCCGTATATACGTATGTATACAAGAGAGTAAAAACTAATATTAGTAAGAGAAGAGAACCCCGGTTTGAGAAAGTGTCAAGACGAACAACTGGCTAACTGGTTGACGGCATTATACGAGATGGACGCATCAGGTTGTGCTCTTGACTTTCCGTGATTTATCTACTTTTTAGCTATTGTCCAGTATTTGATGTGATTAAGTGCTTTCATTACTTGTTGCAGGTTAACTGAAAATATAATTTCGATTAGTTTTTTTCTACGACCCAACAGATTAAAAATTTTTAACGGATACTGGAACCTTAAAGAACTTCAGATTTACAAGTTGGTGGTGTTAAAACCAAAAAACAGTTCTGTTTATTTTCGATATTATATCACTGTTCTAATTAAACTACTGAAAGATTGCTTGTATTTCTGTGAATAGTGACGTTTTCAACGTTACGAGGACGGTGTATCGAATAGTTTTTAAATTTCTGTTTCAAATCTAGTTTTGAATGTTGTGTTTCAAATCTTACTCTATATTTCCAAGACAAATTTTGACTTAATATCTTTTAACTATTTACGGTAAAGTATAGTCTACTTGTTGTATTAAACAGTTGCAGCTTACGTTGACGAAACTCGTCATCACATTGCCAAATTTCGTAAGTAATAGTTTCAATAGATTTTATAGATAGCATACCTTCTCATTCTCGTATTGAATCTTACTTTTTAATTTATCGAATACACATCAATCCGATACTTTTAAATTTTAAGTAGGCGCTTATTACTCTTATCTGAGTTTTCTTGTATTTATTCCAATTTTTATCACGTACAATAAAACGCTATCGTGACATGGCTACTGCTCCTTTTACTCTGTACACTCTCAAAGCCGACCTTCCGAAAGCCTTCACACACATAAGCAATAATTTAAATCAACTTATCCGAAGGTTGGAAGAGGTCATTCTCTACACAGACGGTTGGATACAAGTCGGCAACACAGCGAATAATAACAAACCGTGCACCCGCTACTCCACAGAAGACACAAACACCACATCCAGTCGCAACTAAAGACCAATTTAGTGTTTTAGATTATTAAACACTAAAGACCAATTTAGTGTTTTAGATTATTAAACAGATTTTCCTCGCCTCCCTGATCCTCACAACCCTTCTCAACCATCGACAAATACATGCACAATCCAAAGCAAACAGGCTAGGAAACGCGTCAAAACCAAAACACGTAAATCTGGGCATCCTAGCCCATTTGAAAGCAAAGATATTCCTACTGAGCCTTAAAAACAGGTATTTATTTTAGCTCACTGCCATGGCCGCCTTCTTTCCTCCATTCTCTGTAGGAAGTTACCCTCCAACTTCTCAGTCTCATCTCCCTCTCATCTATTTTTAAACCTAACGGGAGGTTTGCAGATGAGACTGCAGAGTTGGACACCCACACGAAGACACTGACCAATCAAGACACAGTCATTATGAAGGCAGAATGACATTAATTTGGGCGGTAACTTTACACCTGAACAACATGTAAATAATTTACAATGTGCCGCTCAAAATACTAACATTGTATGCTCGACTCTGGCCTTCTGGTACAACAGACCAATACTATCCAGCGATATTAAGCACGCAAACCAATAATTAAAACTGCAACTGAGACACTATGTCCTGACTGCAACCTGAGAAACAAATGTCACACTTTTTGAAATGAATTTCCTGAACTTCACCCGAACCTTGTTGGAAAACGTGCAGTCGGTAACAAGCTTGCACAATACATCAACTCCAGTCCTACGCAGTCTCCTTCCAAAAATCCATCCCTTTCAGCTTCCTTACGTTCTCCACTCCCCACCCTTATTTCGAATCGTCGAACCTCCTCCTCTGAACCTACTCCCGTTTCTCACATTCCCAACACCAATTCATCTACCATGATGCCCCAATTTTCTCACATGTCACTGGTGGGACACAGTTACAACCTTCGAGCACGCCCTCGAGGTAAAACTGGAGTAAATATATAGCAACTACAATCAGATGCAGCAGAAAAACATTCGTGAAGGTAGTTGCAAACGATAAACATACTGCACCATAATGTTCAATCCCGTTCCAATAAAACCGAGTTTATCGACGCGGCGCTACAGAAAGATTTCATTCAAATGGATATTCATTGCTTTACAGAACATTGGTTATCTCCTAATAAACTTAACATTTTCCAAATTCCAAACTTTTACCTCGCAAGCTTTTATTGTAGAGAGAGGGAATCGGATATAGATTCTACAAATAGGGTTTTTTGTATTTACGTTAAAAATACTAGCATTTCTATCACCTTGAAAAATTAAATGTCTATTCCGTTGAAAAGGTTTTCGAAATTACGGTTGTACGTCTTAAAATTCGCTAAAAATGATAGTACTTTGTATCTACAGGTTCCCAACAACGAGAGCTGCAGATTATATTTTATTATTAGAAAATCTGGAGAAAACATTTAATAAAGTCAGAAATCGCTCTTTTGAATCCATTGTTGTATGCGGAGATTTTAACTTTTATTTTCTGGTCGAATCTTGCGAGAAAGAACAATTTCTAAATTTAATTAATTCTTTCAGTTTAGAAATTACAATAAATGTACCTAGACGGATCGCTCTAAACTCAATGAAGGCAATCGATCAAATTATAATTAACAAAACTACTACTCTATATGAATTTGAAACAAAAGATTTGTAATAGTGACCAAGGTGCACTAATTCTCACAATTATAAGAAATGCAAACGCTGACAAAATAAATAATACACGTACGAGTAGATTGTTTACTACAAGTAAAATGAAATTATTCATTGATTACTTAATGCAGGAGTCGTGAGACGCGGTTTACAAATACTGTTGATATAAACGATAATTTTTTTTTCAACGCTTAATTTTCACTTGCGATAACTTGCATAACACTTGCTTTCCGCTTCAGAAAAGAAAATTAACTATTTCAAGGGAAACCAATTCTTGGATAACCCAAGGGATTAGGACATCGTGTAAAAATTAGCGAATTTTTCTTACCCTTCTAAACATCATAACGTATCTTAAGATTTCCTTCTCTACTTTAAAAATTGCAAATTAAGAAAAGTTATAAGGAAGGCTAAAATCATGAAACACAATCAGGATATTTTGAACTCAAATAACAAAACAAAAACAATATGGAAAATAATAAAAAATACCATCAAATCAACTGGAAACCTTGCAGCAGTAGCGTCTGGTGACAATTTTAGTTGGGGAAACACTTTTGAAGTCCAAAGGATAAAAAACGTTGAACAGTTAATAATATGAATTTTCACAAAATGTGAATATTAAACCGGGAAAGATCGGGTCATGGAAACGAACGTAACTGGTCGCCTGGGAGAAAACGGACCTCAGGGAAACTTTCGTTGCGTAAATGCTTTCTGACATCATAAACCAATATAATTCGGTATTTATGTGACTTACATTCTTAACCTATTTTATCGAGTACTTTGTTATTCAAAATCATTAATATACATTTATAAAATCCATCAGTGCATTAAAGAATATGTTTTTCTTTCATAAAAGGGAAAATAAGAGCATACACTTTCATATATGGTGAATGTTGATTTGAAAATGTATGCATACAGTTCAGTAATAATGCTTTTCGCTATCTTTACAAACAATGAATGTGCATTCTACTGTTTTCTTGCACTTCTCACATTCTCTGGATTCTTTGCTGTTTAAATTCCTCGGAAAAAATTCGTGTTTTGTTAGTTCTCTTTCCTGCAACTTATATTTCTTGTTTTTGTTTTGAATGCAATTATTGTACTATTTTAGGTATCAACTCTCGCGGCAATTCTGGAAGAATTTATCGCATTATAGAACAAGAGCAAATACGATCCAAACATACGTTTGCAATTCTTGTGTCCGATGATTCCTCGAAATATTTTATCATATAGTTGTACTCGTGGCTCATTGCAAAGTCGCAATCCTTTCACCACTGAGATCCGGGTTCGATTCCCATCGAATCTCATGTGAAATTTGTTCCAACAAAACGAGTTCGGCTGCTTTACAAGGGCTAGTTCAACCCATGTGAAGTGTCCTAAAACCTATCCTTATTCCTTCCTAATTCTGGCCGCTGGGTAGTGACGCAGGAGCGCGCGGTAGGAGGCGTACGCGGAGATGCTACCTGTCGGTCCTCTTGACAACCGACTGCGACGAGACGCGACAGACAATATTAACGGAGGATTACTCCAATAGCGCTGTTAGTAATGGAGGATTACTCCGAGAAGCGCAAAGCGCTCAACGCCCCCCAAGGGGCTTGGAGACGCGTTGCGTCAAAAGTAGGCGCAACAAATTAAAAAAAAAAAAAAAATAATCCTCCTGACAGTTGATCGTGCCTGTGGTCTGATTAAAATAAGAACCGACTTGAGGGCGGGCTGTGGTGGGGAGCGGCGTTACCACGCCAGGGGGCTGAGCACGTGCTAGAGCGGTCGGGGGAGGAGCAACGAGGACCGCCCGGTCGCGGTGACAGAAAGACAAGCGGTACAGTGGGTAGATGACTGCATGTGTCGTCATGACTGCAGTTTTCGTCCTATGTCAAATGCTGCTCTCCACTTCGCGAAGTACATTAATTCACCCGGAGATGTTCTCTAACATTACAAACACAAGAATTTCTACTATATTTACACTATTTACCCAGTATTGTCAAACAAATTACTGTTATGAAAGAAATACTCCACTTATTTCAGAGTCACTACTCTCTGATGATTGTTTGGAAGGGATGGAACTCTAATATTGAAGAGAAAATTTCTTCAAAATTTTGTTCTACAATTCCTTCGCCTTCCCATGCCTTCCAAATTACCTTTTTTATATGACCTACCTCATTGCGCCATTGTTCTGCTGTTGTCCTCTCCACAACCTCATTCATGAGCTTTTGCACATCGGATAACGCACATTTTTCTTTCTTCCCTGCCACGTAACCTTTTATTTGCATCTAAATTTTCTCAATGACACTAAAGTGACAGCACTACTGACGATACCACTGCTCAAAACAACAACATCAAGAACAACAACAACAACAACAAAAAGGCCGAAAGCACAAAAGAATTTTTCCTTCGGTGTCGCTTCTCGTCACTGACCAGCAACTGGAAGTTGCGAAGCGTACAAAAGTTGACAGGAGAGGGACCAGAAGAGCCACCCTTAAATCTGTCATCGTGCCTCCCCTTTGGTTCACTGCCTAGTTTTCACTTTCCTTGCTAGATGCCACGACTACTGCGCGGAATGAGTTTGCCAATGCATTCCCTTCCCGCAAGGGAGAACTGCAGAACGGAACACAAAGAATTAGTTTTTTTTAGATCACTTTCTTTACTTTAAGATAAACGTTCTCGATATTATTATGTACATTATACTTACATTGTATTATGATGTAAGTTCGAGCGAGTATCAAACACACTCAAAAAGCCAAAATTCTTTCGAACTTGAAATAGCTACCAGCCGATCACAACGGAACGTATTAGAAAATTCATTCTCGCGCACTCACGAACCAAAGCCGACTTGCCCCGACACATGAAGTCGAACGCCTACCTCCCTCCAAGAACGAAGCTCCGCTGACGTCACGAGATGAAACTACACACCGTTTTGAAAACATCAATTGTTACGTTCAACCATTGGTACTTATCGTAGCAGATCGTAATCGTAGATTGAGTAAACGCTTTGCTCTGGCCATAAGCAACGAATATATTCAATATCGAAAGGATTTTTTTCTCTGCTTTGCCTAGGGGAATGACTCATTCCCTTCATTCCATAGAATGCACGCCACTGCCTTGCAGAGAATGTTTTAAAATATAACGATAGAAATGTGACCGACCCGCCAACAGTGGCAAATCTCTTCAATCAATACTTTTCGAGAATTGCTGTCGATATCACTAAGAGTCTTCCGCCACGAATTTCAATATCAGGCATTTCCCAAAAGCTTATAAATACTAAGTTTGTTTCCGAAACTTCCTATGAAATTCTCAAAATAATCGGTAAACTAAAAAAATAAATTTTCGGCCCGTTTAGTTGAATTTCCGGATTGCTTATTAAAGAACTGTGCGCCTGTCATTACACACCCGTTAACTCTCATATATAGTGCATCCTTACGCACCGAACATTTCCAGCAATTATTAAAACATGTAAGATTAAGCCGCTTTTCAAAAAAGGCAACAAAAACGAAATTCAAAAATATCGGCATCTCGACAGTTTTTTCAAAAATATTAGAGAGACGTTTTCTTTTAACGTACGAATCGAAACATTTCTCAGTAAACACAAGGCGCTTTCAGATTGCCAACATGGATTTAGAAAATCAAAATCTACGGAAACAGCCACATTCACTTTCCTTAAAGATGTCGCCTCATCATTGGATCAAAACGAAGCACTTATTGGATTACTTTTAGATCTTTCTCAAACTTTTGACGCCATTGATCATGACATTTTACTTTCAAAACTAGCTTCATATAACTATCCGTGGTTTTGCCCTACATTGGTTATTTTCGTATCTTAAACAACGATATCAGAGAATAGAAATACTTTACCGGAATGATGGAACATTATGTATACACCTTTCTGACTGCCAATTGCACGTGGAGTCCCTCAGGGATCGAATTTAGGTACCATTCTCTTCGAACTATACGTAAACGTTATGCCCTCGACTATTTGAAACGGACGAACAGTTCTCTTTGCATATCATACGAACATTCTTTGCAATAAAAAAAATCGTAAACAGTACACTATTATGGTTCAAATTGGTTTCCAAATAAATAGTAAATGAAAAGAAAACAGTTTTAATGCAGTTTCCTATTTCAAATAAACAATTCTGTGCTCCATTGAAAATGAACGGTGTACCATTGACTGATGTTAAGGCAACAAAATTTTTAGGTCTCTCAGTTCAGTCAAACTTAAACTGAACGTCCATTTAAATGAATTGAATGCAAAATTAAGTTCATTATGTTACGCGTTCAGAATTATTTCAAATTCAGTAAGCCTTCATACTGCTCGTTGCGTATATTTCGCGAATGTTCATTCCCGCCTGAGATATGGCATAATATCCGGAGTAAATATATCTTATAGCTCCCAGGCTTTTAGAATACAAAAAATAATTATACAACACTTTGCCAGAAGACAATAAACGATTAAATTCCATAGAAAAGTTCATATCCAAAATGAAATCGTTTCTGCTGTACAACTGTTTCTATACAATTAGAGACTATACTAAGCATCACAAGGAAAGTAACATTAATTTTAACAGTGATATTTAATGTATTATTTACCATTGGACTGTATAATTCTAAACAATATGTAACATGTATCGCAGCTTCTGGGTCAATGACCCCCATCTCGATCAGGTTTTTTGTCCAGTTACCATGATCCATTGAGCAAATGCTGAGATGGCGCCTTATTTTACTTCTGGATATAAATGTAACTTCATTATCTGTGCATGTCTTCTAGAATCGAGTGGGAAAAATAGTTATTCAACTTATCGTTTCTGTTGTCGCGGCAGGAAGTAGTATTCCTTGACGAAGGACATCATGGATAAGAGCCCAAAATGTATTGCTTATTTATCCTTGAAAATAGATTTTATTACATGGGATCTTTTTTTTTTAATTCAAAATTCAAGTAGTATATGACTTAGTGTAGGGATCACAGAATTTTGAAAATGTGCACACAATTCACTTTTCCCCGTAGCACGTCATACGCAGTTTTTAACTGTTTTTTTTACGTAAAATAAATTAATAAATAAATAAAATCAATATCTTTTACCTGGCATTTTTTTGCCTATTTTCATTTTGCCTTTTTTGCCTATATTGGCTTCTGATGCTATTCTAGTTTGTTTTTTTTTGCTTTTTGCCTTTTTCGTCATTTTTTGCTTTTTGCTTTCTCCCCATAGCACGTCATATGCAGTTTTAATTGTTTTTTGATGTAAAATCAATAAACAAATGTTCGAATAACAACAAAATCCCACCACGTGATTCTTACAAGCCTCTCTTCACTAATTTAGGAATTTTACCATTACCCTGTCTGTTGATTTATGAGTCAGTTTTTTTGTCCAAAATGACTTGCTTATCGGGGGATATATTTCTAGAAAACGCCGTTGTCTGTAACTATAATACTCGAGGTAGTAATCATATTCATCAGGTGACAGTATTAACAGCTCATTACAAACAATTCACATACAATACATGTTCATTATTTTACAACACTTTGCCAGATGACATTAATGATTAAATGTAATATAAAAATTTTAATCCAAAGAAAAATCGTTATGCGGCATAACTGTTTCTATACAATTAGAGACTATATTGAGCATCAAAAGACAAGTAACGGAAATTGTGAGAATGATGTTTAATGTAATATTTACCATTTGGACTGTATAATTCTAAACAACTAGTAACAAGTATTGTACCGCAGCTTCTGGGTCAATGACCCACATCCCTATCAGGTTAATCGTCCAATTTCCCTGATCCTTTGAGTAAATGCTGAGATGGCCCCTTGTTGTGCTTCTGAATTTAAATGTAACTTCATTGTTTCTGCAAGTCTTCTATAACTCAGTGGGAAATATAGTTCTTGCAATTATATTTCTCCATGTTGTCGCGTCAGGAAGTATTATTCCTTCATGAAGGACATGATGAGGGATAAGAGTCCAAATTGCTTGCAGATTTAACCTTGAAAATATATTTTCTTATATCGGAGCGAATATTTTAGTTGACAATCCTTAAAAAAAAAACGGTCATTTTCTTTCTGTATTGAAAATTCAAGTAGTATATGGCTTAGGGTAGGGATCACAGAATTTTGAAAACGTGCACAGAATTCACTTCTCCCCATAGCACGTCACACCGTTTTTAACTGATTTTGCGTAAAGTAAATAATTATTATAATATTTATTATCTGAATTTAAATTTATTATTACTGCACAATTAACACGCAGAATCTGATATTCGGAACACACTCGCCGGAACTGGCGGCTAAAACTCACTTTTAAAAAAACCTTGATCTCGCTTACAGAAGCTTAAACTCACCTACGAAAAATGTAAGTGCTGTCAGCACCGTGCTTACAAAATCGTACTAACTTACGAAATTAAAATCACACTTTTATTTACATCATTTTAAGTAAATGATGAAAAAATAGTTCTTACTACGAGATTAAGTATTGACTACGAGTAAAAGCTAGTACTTACGTTCTATTCACGGAAAGGTAAATATTTACTTGAAAAGTTTGTAGTATAAGTTTCTTACTTTTATTCTCATCATCCATTGTGTAGTCAGGATACACGTTTTGTGGGTCTTGAATATTGACAAAATTATTTAACGGGAAATGTCTGTCCGTTTGTCAACAGCGCTCGCGGCTGAACCGCGGTTTTCACCACCATTGAGATTAACCGATCGAGCTGACTGAAGTCGAAGACCCCTTAAATTGAAACGGCTATTTCGATTTGACATTAAGCCTCAACAGTTCCAAAATTTTCTCAAACATGGTTCAATTTCTTTTCTGGAATAGAGAAAAAGAAGGTTAAAGAAATGTGGTACGTCGTATTTACCTTAAACTTTGAAACTTCTAAACTTTCAATAGTTCAGAATTTTGTGGGCGTCGCACTTGTGTTGATGTATTACCATTAAATGAATTGAATTTCGCGCATAATCAGCTACGACTGGCAATGGTGTTGGATGAAATGTGTGAAATGGTGTTGGATGAAATGTATGAACAGAAAATGCGGTGGTATAATTTTACGTACACGTTACAGAAATATGTGCTGTGGTAGCGGTTCTACGTATTTTGTCTAAATAAACAATGTGCAATTAATATTGTTTTAATTTCTTTGTATGATTTGTTTAACGAATGTTTAAACGAAATTTCCCCCCACGAATCACAATTTTGCAGCCACTGTACTGGTTTCCACAAAACAATTATCCGTATTAACGTTCTATTTCACATCTTTAACACATCACTTATACTTTTCGAGAATTGCTGCCGATCTCAGTAAGGGTCTTCAGGCACAAAATTCAAAAACAGACAGTTTACCCAAAATTTTAGACACAATGTTCGTTTCCGAAACTTCTTCCTATGAAATTCTCAAAATAACCGGTAAACTAAAAAATAAATATTCGTCCGGTTTAGATGAATTCCCAGATTCTTTGTTAAAGACTTGTGCGTATGCCATTATACACCCGTTAACTCACATATTTAATGCATCTTTATGCACTGGAACGTATTCAGATATTTTCAAAACAGCTAAAATTAAGCCGCTCTTCAAAAAAGGCAACAAAAATGAAATTCAAAATTATCGGCCCATTTCTCTTCTATCAGTTTTTTCAAAAATATTAGAGAGACTTTTTTACGTACGAATGGAAACGTTTCTCAGTAAACACAACGCGCTTTCAGATTGCCAACATGGATTTAGAAAATCAAAATCAACGGAAAAAGCTATATTTTCTTTTCTTGAAGATGTCGCCTCATCATTAGATCAAAACGAGGCACCTATTGGATTATTTATAGATCTCTCAAAAGCTTCTGACGTCATTGATCATGACATTTTACTTTCAAAATTACCTTCATATGGAATCCGTGGTATTGCTCTAGATTGGTTATGTTCGTACCTTAAAGAACGATAACAGAGAGTGGAAATACCTTACTGGAATGATGGAACATTACGTACGCACCTTTCCGACTCTTTGCCCATTGCACGTGGAGTTCCTCAAGGATCGATTTTAGGCCCTATTCTGTTCCTACTTGACGTAAACGATTTGCCATCGACGATTCGAAACGGAAGAACGGTTCTCTTTGCGGATGATACGAACATCCTTTGCAATAAAGAAACCGTAAATAGTACAATATCAGATGTTTCAAATTGATTCCGAAATAACAAATTAATAGTAAACGAAAAGAAAACGGTTTTAATGCAGATTTCCATTTCAAATAAACAATTCTGTGCTCCATTGAAAATGAACGGTGTACCATTGATTAATGTTAAGGCAACAAAATTTTTAGGTCTCTCAATTCAGTCAACCCTTAAATGGAACGTCCATTTAAATGAATTGAACACAAAATTAAGTTCATTATGCTACGCGTTCAGAATTCTTGCAAATGCAGTCAGCCTTCATACTGCTCGTTGTGTATACTTCGCGAATGTTCATTCCCGCCTAAGATATGGCATAATATTCTGGGGAAATACATCTTATAGCTCCCAGACTTTTAGATTACAAAAACGAATTGTACGAATAATAACCAAATCCCACCCACGTGATTCATGTAAGCCTCTCTTCATTTATCTAGGAATTCTACCATTACCGTGTCTTTTTATTTACGAATCAGTGGCTTTCGTAAAAAATGACTTGCTTAAGGGCGGGAATATATTTTCAGAAAATGCCGAAGTCTAATACTATAACACTCGACGTAGAAATCATATTCATCAGGTGACAGTATCAACAGCTCATTACAAAAAATTCACATACAATACATGTACATTATTTTACAACACTTTGCCAGATGACATTAAACGATTAAATTCAATAGAAAAGTTTAAATCCCAAGTGAAATCGTTTCTGCTGCATAACTGTTTCTATACAATTAGAGACTATACTGAGCATCACAAGAAAAGCAACATTAATTTTAACAATGATACATAATGCATTAATTACCATTTGGACTGTATAAATGAGTATAAACAACCTGTAACAACTATTGTAACACAGCTTCCGGGTCAATGACCCCCATCTCGATCAGGTTTTTCGTCCAGTTTCCTTGATCCATTGAGCAAATGCTGAGATGGCCCCTTGTTTTGCTTCTGGACATAAATGTAACTTCATTTTCAGTGCACGTCTTCTAGAATTCAGTGGGAAATACAATTATTCAAATTATCGTTTCCATGTTGTCGCGGCAGGAAGTAATAAGAGCCAAAATTTATTGCTTATTTATCCTTGAAAATAGATTTTTCATTACATGGAGTTTTTTTTGCTTGTTTTTTCTCCCTTTCAAAATTCAAAATTTAAGTAGTATATGACTTAGGGTAGGGATCACAGAATTTTGAAAATGTGCACACAATTCACTTTTCCCCATAGCACGTCATACGCAGTTTTTAACTGTTTTTTTGACGTAAAATAAATAAATAAATAAAATCAATATCTTTAACTTGGCATTTTTTGCCGATTTTCATTTTGCCTTTTTTGCCTATTTTGGCTTCTGATGCCTATTTTAGTTTTTTTTTTGCTTTTTGCCTTTTTCGTCATTTTTTGCTTTTTGCTTAATTTTTTTCTCTTTTTACCCTGGCACCGATTTCTATAGTATTGAAAGCCATGTGTTATATCGTTTTCTATCGGTCTGCAAGCCAGAACAATACGTGGTCATCGTCGTGTTTTGTCTTTCTCTGCAAGCGGAGGCATGGTATCAGAAAGGAAGTGTTGAACTCGGGCTCTAGGGTCAGGAAGTGTTAAAAGCCGCTGTGAGAAAGCGAGACGATACCCGGTAGGAACCTTCGATTTCTTTCAGTGACACCCACAGGCTTCCTTTTGCCACGAGGGATTCCATCCCACACTACTAAAGCAGAGCGCCTTGGAGGTCCTATATGACATGCGATACGGCCCGGCCCAATGGCGATTACGCGAGTTCGAAGAACGAAAGTAATATCAGTGTTTTCACTGGTGCCATTTGAAGATTCAAAAGAGAATATTTCAGTTCGCTCTGTTACTTCGTAGGAATAACATTGTGTTAAAAAACATCGTATTAATAATGCCGAAATTGAGCGTGCCGTTAAGTAGTAAGTTGCATCGCTATGTGCGTGAATTTGGCGAAGATGTATTTTCCACCGATGGTGCTATTCTGTTTTGCAAATTGTGCGAGAAAGCTGTCAACCATGAAAAGAAGTACTTCATTTCTCAGCATATGGCAACAACAAAACATAAATCTGCAATCGCGAAGAAGAGTGGAAAAAAGGAACAACAGTTAATTTCGGCGGTGGACGCAACATCCAGTAGACAGTCCCAATTTTCTCTCCATCTGTGCAAGGCATTCATGGACGCTGGTATTCCTTTTTGGAAATTGGAAAACCAGACGTTTAGGCACTTTTTAGAAAAATATACGAAAGAATTGGTACCATCAGAATCTACGTTAAGGAAAACCTACCTGACCATCTGCTATGAAGAAACTTTAAATAGAATTCGTGAAGCAATTGGTGATAAAAACATTTGGATTTCCATTGATGAAACTACGGACGCTACAGGACGCTATCTAGGTAATGTCGTCATTGGAACTATGAAACCGACTTACTGTGAGTTCTCAACTTTTCTTCTTACATCTGAAGAATTGGAGAAAGCGAATGGGACAACAATTGCTCAATTATTTACAAATTCCTTACTACTTCTGTGGCCTGAAGGCATACGCCATGATAATGTTCTACTTTTCATCACTGATGCTGCCCCGTACATGAAGAAGGCAGCCAGAGCACTGAAAGTACTCTTCCCGAATATGCTTTAGGTGACGTGTTTAATCCATGGACTTCACAGGATTGCTGAAGAGATAAGATCTTTGCATCCTACGGTAGACAAGTTGATTTCGAATACTAAAAAAAGTGTTCTTAAAATCTCCTTCCCGTACCCGGATTTTCAGACAAGAAGCGCCAGGATTAGCTCTTCCTCCACAGCCGATATTGACTAGATGGGGAACCTGGATATCCGCTGCTGCGTATTACGCAAATCATCTAGACAAAATCCGCGACGTATTTAAGGTTCTACCAGAAAATGAAGCTGCATCAGTACGTGAAGTGAAGAAGCTTTTGAGTAATGCAGAACTAAACAGTGAACTTGCGTTTATCTTTGCACATTATGGAAAGTTGCCTCAGATAATTGCAAATCTGGAAAAAAGGGGCGAAAATCTTGTGTCAGCCATGAAAGTCTTTCGAGAAACATTAGAGAGTTTAATGCAGGTGCCTGGAGAAAAAGGTTTAGCTGTAGCACAAAAGTGCAAAAGTGTTGTTAGCGCGAATGAGGATTTGGAAAAACTGAAAACAATTTGCAGTGTTCTGAGCGGTGTAGCTGGAGTTGATATTGATATGACTCCAAATTCAATAGCCTGCTTTATTAATGCTCCCATTTCTTCGGTTGAAGTTGAAAGGTCATTTTCAGCTGTGAAGAATATTCTTTCGGACAGACGGTTAAGTTTAAATGTAGAAAATCTGAAGAAATATTTAGTAGTTATGTGCAACCGAGAAAACAAAGATCAAGTTTCCATGTAAATGTTTATGTATGATTTAGTGTTAATATAAAAACTTATTCATTTGAATCATAACAAAATTCTTTTCACTTCATTTCCTTTTCTATTATCATTTGTTAGATTTTATATGATTTTCTGTACCCTGCCATAGCTAGAATAAATGCCTTTTCAGTGCCTATTTTCGTAAAAATAAATGCCTTTTTGCCTGCCTATTTCAGCCGAAATAAATGCCTGAACTTCCGGGCTCTAGTCATGAAAGTAAACACGAACTATAAGTTAGTTGTTTGCTGACGTTTCGGAAAATTTATTTCCTTCCTCAGGGCTGAATAATACGAGGAAAGAGAACAAATTGCCTTCCAATATTTCATCAATTGGTCGTTAAGAATTCTTCATGAGTAGAGGTTAGCAAATGGGAAGATATTGATGTGTCTGATGTCAAATTAATTTTATTCGCAATAGGAGAAGCGAATGGGTATTCATTCACGTTAAAAGACTGAGAGCGACAAATCCATTTCTTCCCATGTACGATCCATCAGTCTCGGATGCTCGACTCCATGTTCTTATTCCATTTGCCCGAAATAAGGAGTGTTTGTCTTTTGTTAAAGCTGTGTGGCGAAGAGCTACAGTTTGTTTTGTCACAAAACCGGTAATCCATTTTCTTGGTGTAAACATGGTAGTCACTTCGTAGATTCATCTGATACTTTCCTTTCAGCTTAAGGGATTTTACATCACGAAATGAAATTTTCCTTTTTGTTTTCTTTAGATTTTCAACATACCCTACCGGTACTCGTGGTAGAATAACAAGTGGCATTTTTACTTGGATTTATTATATACATTCATTTTCATCTATGCAAATAAATTATTTGTTTCTCAATTTTCAACTTTATGATGTATACATTTATGTAATCAACTTAATTTTATGAAATATACCTGTAAAATACTTCTGTCTTACCCTCGCTACGAAGAAGACAACTAAAGCCCTTGAGATGAAGTACTGACTCTTGTGTATAAATAGCTCATTGAATTCAGTATGAAGATTGAAAAATTCAATTATGTTCACTTTCAAAAAAATAAGTATGATTTTTAGGAGATTACGACTTTAGATCGAACATACAGGAAAAGACAGTACAAAATATAATGGACTTTACTGGTGAGGGGAAGCAGTCTTTAAAATAAAATTGTACTAAAAAAATAAAAAAATTGCCACAAAATGTGGTTGTAGATCAGGATAAGGTACACCATCAAATAAATCAAATACAAATAAAAGTAACTAACTGACTTTTGACACAAGTACGTTAGTAGACATGTCGTATGTATTTGTGACAAAAGCTGTGTGACATTCGTTGATAAGGCAGTTGGGAATTCATGTAATTAAATTTTACCCCGTCCAAAAGTAAAACTACCAAAACTGAATGTAAATTTCTTTAAAAATGAAGACCTATAATAATAATAATAATAATAATAATAATAATAATAATAATAATAATAATAATAATAATAATAATAATAAATAATTTTATTATAATTAATATTAATTGCATTTCCTCACCTTGAGCAACTGGGTGTTCACCGAAAGATCTTCGGTTACTGGCTGGGAGAGTTTTCTTAATTCCTGGTATCCTCCTAAGATTGATCTGCAATATAATAATAATTATTATTATTATGATATATTATTATTATATATAATAATAATAATAATTATTATTATTATTAACACTCATCCATGAAATCCTTCTCCGATATCGATTTCCTTCTGACACGAGAGGGTTGGATTATTTTACGAATCTCCCACAGCATTGCCGGTGGTGACAGTTAACCCGCTTCGAATGCTCCCGGCTGAGAACGGCGCCAGGGCTCCCATATCCCTCGGCAGACTGCTCGGTGCGGTGCGGTGGTGCGGTGGCTGTGGGTGCGGGGGGTGGGGGGGTGGGGCGAGAACGTGCGGAGCGCCGCGGGAGAGGTGGGCGCAGGCA
This sequence comes from Teleogryllus occipitalis, assembly GCA_011170035.1. Classification (NCBI taxonomy): domain Eukaryota; kingdom Metazoa; phylum Arthropoda; class Insecta; order Orthoptera; family Gryllidae; genus Teleogryllus; species Teleogryllus occipitalis. Next base: position 98,499 of record BLKR01001703.1, on the reverse strand, counting down.
GGCAGCAGGCGCCGCGCCGCGCCGCGCAGGCCGACTTTGCCGATACTTGGACCAAGATATGCGCAGCGCACGTCTTCAAGCATCGGACGCTGGGTTGGGGTGCCGGAGGAGGCAGGGTCTGGAACGTTAGAGGTTGGAGCGGTGGAGCAGTGGCTGTTGAGTTTGAAAGGGATATGCTGAGAAAAGTGTAAGGGAATTTGGGAAGACGATGATGTGAGCTGCTGATGGATGGTTGAAAAGTTAGAGGTAGCAGTGATGATCTGACTTTAATAGCAGATGAAAAGACGAACAAGCTAAAAAAGTCTGAGTGAATCTGGGAGTGATGTTAATGTACTGAGGTGCAGCTGCGTTCGGATGTGATGCCTCGTGGTCTTAACATTTGCGGAGATGGGACTGCCATCGGAATAGGAAGAAACCGGGATGATTAATAAAAGTGCATGAAGTGTCAAAATGGCGGAAGTAGATTTGGACTTAATGGTTGAAAAGCTTATAAAGCAACCATTAGGAACTGAGGAACGGGGGTGCTTAAAACATTGCAAAGGAATCTTTGAAGGGAGGGAGTCATCATGGGTGCCTACGAAAGAGTAGGCAGTCTTGGATGCTGATATCTGAAATGTTGTAGATGTTAATGACGGAGATCAATTCAACGACACATGCACAATTGCATATGCTAAATGAAAGAGGTGCAAGAAATTTCCTAGGAGGCGTTTCATGTTAACTACAGATGGGCTTAACAGGTTTTCTTCAATAACTTTTATCGGAATAACAGTTGACTCGTAAAAACGGCTATTAAACGGTTACAGTTGAAAAATAACACGTCCATGATCAGCAATCTAACATGGCCGTCTGTGACCGTCTGCTAAGAATTAAATCAGTTGTGGCTATTGTTAAAGAGTTAAACCAGACAAAACGATTAACGTTGGAAGCACCATAAAGCTTGTGCAGCGCTTGCTTGCAGTACGTTCCTAAACACGTTCGGACAGGGAAACAGCTGATATGAACGGGACTGGATGAACGGCCAAGGAAGAATAGTAATTCGTATAAGGAGTAGCAAATGTATATAGAATATTACTAAAATAACAGTGATTCGTGATTCGGGTTCAGATTGCAAATATTTTTTTTCGAATATATAACTTGTGTATAGTGAAGTGACGAGTCCCACAAATAATGAGAAACTGTGATTTTGCTTACCTACAGCTAAAGTGGTAATGACTGTTGGATATAAAATATTATAATGCGAGTTATTTTACCGTAACTCATTTTATTGTATGTAGGTACTTAGGGAAATATTAGTGGATCTCACATAAGCAGCAATGAGACAGAATGAAGTTAAACATATTGAACGGATTTAATTTAAAGGACTAATTTCCTATTGTAATGTATACAATAAAATATAAAAATATTGTGACACATAGTATGTAATAATGACGACTTATTTATTATTGAATCTGTAATTTGAACACTAGCTAATCACGATTGATTAACTGCAGTGAAACTGTTATCGTAGAAAATGGTTGCCGTAAAAGCTTGTAGTAATTCGGATTTTGTCCAAAAGATTGCAGTTGTATGAATTTCAACCGATTACAGCCAATAACAGGATAAACGAAATAACTGTTATTTCACGTAACAGTCGCGAAATGTTAACTGTTAAGAAATAACAGTTTAGCTGTTAAGGACACATCCCTAATGTTGACGTGACAGTAGAGGTGAGGGAAGGAATATGTATTGGGTGAGACTACCGGATGAGACAGAACAGTAGACACGGAAGTTGGCGAAATGACAGTAATTCTGTCAGAAAGGAACTGTAGATGGTATGGATTATAACGAGCGGAAAGAGAATCACGAACAGATGCAGGACGAAGAGTAGGAGCAAAATAACGAATTGGGAAGCGAAAACGGATGGAAAAGAGGAATTGCAAACAAGTTCGAAAACGGTATGGGATGAGAAGCGGGGGCATGAGATGCGTTAATGAGCAAATATCTGCAAACTGGCTCCCTTAGGAGAAAATCAGAATTTCTCTTGTACAGCGTTTTCGTGATTTGCCTCTGCCTACTGTGCATCTCATTAACATTAGTCGTTAATAAAGAGCATTTTTGTAACATTCCTTCCCCATTTGCGATGTAGCCCTAGCGCCTTTTTGAAGTCGCGTGGAAACGCCAACGTTCTGTTTTGTAAGAAAGATTGCGGCTCAGAAGGCAATCTTGCTGCTCAAAGTAAGTTGCAAGTAAGAACTCGAACTTGTCTGATCTGTTAAAAGGAATAAAATGAAACAAAGGACAAAATAAAGGAAGAATGAGGGCCAGAGGAAATCTATGAAAGGGAATAAAAGGGCGGTACAATAAGTTCAGAAGTCCGAGTAGGATGGCCAATATTAGGAAGTCAAGAACAAAGAGAGGGAGAAGAAGAGATAAGGAAGGAAAACAGGAGGAAAGCAAATGCAGCGAGAAAAGATCAGTAGAAATAGGGACGAGAAAAAGGCGACGAGGAAAAGTCAGGAAGTCTTCGTAGAGAAGACAAAACTAGTGAATGGGAACAACTCAAGTTCGAGAAGTAGCTGAAGCCAGCCAGCATTGACAACATCAGCAGCGTGATGACAGCAGTGGACATATGAGACCGGGGACGAGAGCGGCAGCGTGGACATCGATGTGCACATTCACGTTGGTTAGTTGATTTATTCATTAGTGATTTCAGGCGCGTCATCTGCTAAGGTCACTATTCCTACATGTGTAGTGCATGTTTAATCGCGGGAGGTGGAGTTGATCTTTTACCCCGTTCGATGGGGAGATCCAGCGCCCATCTACTCGTCGGCTTGTGGTGTTTTGTTTTTCTCAGACCAGATAACTCTCGCTAGCGAGGCAACCCCTCAGCTCGGACCGTTACTAAGCTCCCGACCGGTCTTCCGGCATGTGTGATAGTGTAATGCATGTTAGTGCAAGTGTGTGTAAGGGGTGAAGAAAGGACAAGGAAGAGGAAGGAAAGATCGCGCGCGGTGTGTGGTCCATTTGTTAGGGTACTTCTCCGGCATTCGCGTGGTGTTAATCGGTGAAAGCACGGAAAACTACCGATCAGAGCAGCCGGTCGCTAGAATTCCCCTCCAGACAGCGGCTGAATTGGACCTAGCTATGTAGCCAGTATCAAAAATCCTGCCAAGCGCCGGGACTCGAAACGTGGGACCTCCCGGTCAGAGGCACTGCAGTGACTTCAGTGTATGCCCTGAGCCACGTGAGCCCGTGGCGAGGACGTCAGCGAAGACGTTGTTGCGAGGGAGCACGCGAGGGGCTGCGAGGGCGAGGGCTGGGAACAGCTGGAACTCACGAAGGGAGCCCAGGCGGCGGCGGGGGCGCAATAGGAAACGCAAATATTTAACGCGCTGGCGCCGCGGGGGCTCCGCGCAGCGCTCGTCAAATTTTCAGCCGCAGCCGCTAATGGCGCCCCTGGCGGCCAAGTTCCTCCTCGGCCGCCGCCGCCGCCGCCGCCGGAGGGCGAAGAGGAAGGCGCCCGCGGAAGGCGCAGATCTCTCCGAGGACCTCCCAGCGCGAACAATTTCCACGGCAGTTGGGACCGTAATCCGTGGAAACGTGGATCCGGGGCCCAGAATTCCATATAAAAGTTTCATGCCGACTCCCCTCCCCCATGGCACGCATGATACGCAGGCGTGTGAGCTCTGCGTTCACAATCTAATGGTTGATTGAATATTAGTGATTCCGAGTGCGTGAACTACGATGGTCATTAGTCCCGTACGTGTAGTGCGTGGTTTTGCGCAGGAGGTGGCGGTGGTCTTCTCCAGCTGCATGGCTTGATCTGGCGCCGACCTACTGACAGGCTAGCGGGGATCTTTTCTCAACCAGGTATCTCCCACCAGCGGGGACAAGTTCTAAGTCCCCGACCGGTCTCCCGGCATGTGTAGTAGTGTAGTGCATGTTTGTCTAAGTTTGTGTAAGGGTAAGGATATGATAATGAAGAGGTAGGAAAGATCGCGCGCGGTCAATAGCTCCTTTGTTAGGGTACTGTTCCGGCATTCGCCTGGTGGTGATCGGAGAAACCACGGAAAACTATCGATCAGAGCAATCGGCCCCTAGAATTCTCCTCCAGAGTACGACTGAATTCGACCTAGCTGACGAGCTGGTGTCGAAAATTCTGCCGCCGTCGGGACTCGAAGCTAGGACATCCCGGTCAGAGCGACTGCAGTGAAATCAGTTGATGCCCTGAGCCATCTCTCCCGGTACGATCTAATGGTTAGGTTCCAACGCGCTCGTGAAATACCTGCTAAGATTGAAAACATTTCTTCACACGATTGATGATTGTATCAGTCACCAATCAATATTTTTCTTTCCTTACCATCTTCCCCTGCAACTTCTATATTCAGCCTAGGAAAAACATAACCGACACCGAAGAATCAAGTCTTGATTTCTTAAGAATAAATTTAACCCGCCCTAAAGAGATGTGCATGATTTCACAAACTTACTTTCTACTTTCTTTTCTTCCCGTAATTGTCCTATTCTTTCATACAGTCTCGCGTACAAAACTATTGATTGAGGTCGCTAGTGGAAATATCCTCGCTCTCCTGTAACGCTTAGTACTAAACTTGCTAGGTTGTAGTTCATATACACCTCGTTAAGCGCTTACTTCGATATATAAGTAAATAAAATTAATAAAAAAATCCCTTCTAGGGAAGGGACTTTAATTGGTTAATTGGCCTCTAATGGGTAACTGGATGAATGATTTTCTAGTAACAAATTAAAACAGTGAATCCATGTTTAGGCTCCTGAACGATATTGTGCTTACAAATATCAGCTTTTAATATGTGTAAATGTGATATTCTATATAATATATTTAGTCTGTTATTCAGTTCAACTTGTAGCTGTAAAATTCAATTCTGGTTGGTGATCTTCAGTTACATTTTTAACAATGGAGTGTTTGGTAATGTTGATAATTTCACGTTGAACTTCGGAGTAAATTTTCACCTGGCCATTTAATTGCATTCCTTTTATTTTTGGATATTATTGTATTAAGTTGAGAATAAATCGTTAATTTCTACTGTTCAGTGTAAAATGGAATTCATATTGGTTAATTCATAACTTTCTGGTCGATATTTCTATCTTGTAGGGTTTTCTCAATTATTATAATGACTTTCGACCTGGTATTACGGGTAATACCGAATATTATTTTTATTGTAAAACACTGTGTAACACCTAGTACTTTGTGTTTTAGTTCTCGATATACTATGTAATGATAATTATTGATAGCAGCAGTCCCATGGGAAGAGAAGCTCAAATAATACTTTACATGTCTGGTCTTAAGCGGAAAATAATATGCCTCCTACTTTTGAAATAATGAGTTCAGAGAGTTCACTAGTGTAGTATGGTTTAAAACAACCAAAAACTGCATCACAGTATGTAAACATATTTTTCTATTTTGATCCTTACTTTTTTCGTAGTATCCGAGAATGAATCCTGTATGCTTGTTTAAAAATTCTGTATGAATTTGTTGATAAATATTCGAATTTCACTCCTGTTGTTTTCAGATAATGTCGGATTGAACGAGCAATGGCCTAAATAGGTTAATTTGCATTACATGAATGCATATCGGATGCAGAAACGACACGTAAAAATCAAGTTACAGTAACGAATGGAGATGGTCGATCAACGAATGTAATAAACTCAAAATGTCATAGGTATACAAAGAACTTGTAAATTTCACAAAACAAGTCATACATCATGGGGCTATTTATGATTTGTTCATAATTCGAAAAATGGACTGATTAATTTCCAGTTAGGATTTCGAAAATCCGAATATATTTCCGTTTATACATACGTATTCCTGCAGACTCCATTTCCCAGGCATAGTTGCCAACCTTTCGGGCAACATACTAAGGGACTGAAGACATTTCACTCTAAGAAAGGTCCTAATATGCCGGTCGAAATATTGGCAACTGTGTCTAGGATGTGGTGTCTCACGGACGGGTTAGTTTACTCTATTGACTCCGGCCGCGGAAGCCTATGCTTCCAAACGTGTTTCCATAATCCCAACATTTCGAAGAAACGTAATGAGAAAATTATTATATTCCATTGATTATTGACAACCTACATTCAATTGAATTGACTTAATTATATGAACATATTTGTTAATTATAATTAGAGACTTGTCTTAAATAAATTTTAAGAAAAAATGTGAAGGTATGATACGTATTGAATCCGGAATCTTGACATTGGCTAGCTATTTTGCAGTTGTTATTTCCCAAGCGATCTTCACGTGTTTCATGGCACCCTCTGTGTTTATCATTCTTGATGAGAAATCATGAATATTAGGTTTACAGGGAAGTTGAAGAAAGAAATTTTCGAAGCATGGAGGATTTCCAGGCACTGAGAACTCGATCATTGAAATTTCTCTGTACTGTTCAACTGTGGTTTATCAACACAATGTTGCGATTTGTCACCTGGCGATTGCAGAAATCGGATTATCCAATGCAAAGCGACTGAGAAAATCATTTGCAATTTGCTCTACTCTCACTATTTAGTTAAACTACAACACTCATAACGTGAACACCTGCACGTGTCGCCTGCCTCGCGTAGACTCCCGGAGTCGGCGCAAATTCTCCGGTGAGATTCGTCGTCGTCACGCGCGTATTTCGCGCCGCCCACCGACGCGCCCACGGCGCAGGGTGGGGAGGGGGGTCTGCCAGAGCAGGGGAAGGGGGCTGCCAGGGCAGGGCGGGTTGGGGGGGGGAGGCAGAACGGGGCGGTGAGGGGGCCGCCAAAGCACGGCGGGTAGGGAAGGGCGGGGCGGGTTTTAAGGGGCGAGGCAGAGTGTGGCGGGAAAGGACGGGCGTGGCTGAGCGGGACGGAAAGGGGCGAGCGGGGAGGGAGGGACATAGCAGAGCGGGCCGGGAAGGGGCTGGGCGGGGCGGATTGGGAGGGGCGAAGCAGAGCGGGGCGGGGTGGGAAGGGCCGGCGCGGAGCGAAGAGGGGCGTGGCAGAGTGGGGCCCAGAAGGGTCGGGGCGGGGAGGGAGGGACGTGGCAGAGCTGGACGGGAAGGGGCGGGGCGCGTTAGGAGGGTCGAGGCAGAGCGGGGCGTGCTGGGAAGGGCCGGCGCGGGGCGGGGAGGGGCGTGGCAGAACCGGGCGGGAAGGAGCGGGGAGGGAGGGGCGTTGCAGAACAGGGCAGGAAGGAGCGGCGCGGGGCGGGTTGGGAGAGGCGAGGCAGAATGGAGCGGGGCGGAAAGGGGTGGCGCGTGGCGGGGAGGGAGGTTGGGTCGTGGCAGAGCAGGGCGGGGAGCGAGGAGGGAGGGTCGTGGCAGAGCAGGGCGCCGGTGGAAGGGCAGGGCGGACCGGGGCAGCTCGGCTCGACTGGGAGCAGAGCGGAGCGGAGCGGAGCGGAGCGGAGCGGAGCGGAGCGGAGCGGAGCGGAGCGGAGCGGAGCGGAGCGAGGCGTGGGCGGCGCGGAGCGGGGCGGAGTGCGCGCCCCGATGTAAATTTAAAAGTCCGAAATGGCGGCGCGTGGCTGACACGTTGAGCTTCCACCGCAGCGGTGAGTGACGGCCTCGCCCCGCGCCGCCCCGGGCGTATCCATGGCGACGCCCCCAGCCGGCGCGGCAGCCGATGCTCCGCTCGCCCGCGAGGCAGATGGGTGCAGCCAGCGGAGGGCGGCGGCGCCCGCCGGCACAACAGGTGCGCCCTCGAGGCTGCTGTGCTCTGAGGGTGGATCTGTGGGATAGCCGGGTGCGTGAGCGAGTTGGAGTAGGAGTGGTTGGAGCAGGGTTGTTTCGCTTTGAAAGGCGGTAATGAGGGTGGGGTTGAGTATAATGCGAGAAGGCTCGAAATGAGAATACGGACATTTCGGTGGGCGAGTTGGTAGAAGACATGAGGTACAACTTGGTCACTCTGCAAAATAGGTGGAATAACGGGCCAACTTTTGAATGATAGACGTGTGAGTTCGCCAGCTGCGTGATGGAAGCGCATTGGAACCTGGTTGACGATGTTGAGCAATCGCCTGGTGGAGGATGGAACAGGATTGAATGACAGCGATCGACAGAAGACAGACGGTCATTTGAGGAGATATATTGTACTAGTGAGATATATAGGCACCAGAACGACAAACAAGCGGGCTGCTGGATGGTTAAAGAAATTGATGGGTAGGCAAGTTTGAGTGATTTGGTGTTGGAGCAAACTCGTACACAGGAAGAATGTCGGTGGAGATGGGGAGAATGAATGAGAGGAAGGAGATGGTGGGTTGATAGTATTATTCGAGTGTGTCGTATGCCAAAATAACAGATAGAACGAGAGATTACAAAAGGAATGTGCAAGATAGAATGGTCGTGTATGACCAAATGTGGAAGCTTCTGGAAATGTGATTAACGAAGGTGATAGACAATGTCACGCTGACACGAGAAGTTGATGGTCGGATGGTAGATAGAAGAGAGGCTACATGTAAACTCCGTAGAAAAAAATCTCCATGGTGCATGCACACTTTTTGATAGCCAGATAAACCGTGCCATAGTCCTTACAAGCCTAATGCACAGAACGGAGATGTTTCGTAGCCTTGAGAAACCTCCCTCGGAGCGTTGCTAGAAAGTGTTTTTCTAGAAAGACAAAGACCATCAACGTGGTTTACTGCGATGTGGAATTATAATTTTCTAGATTAGACGCGAGCGAGCAATGGACGATCAAGTTTAACGAAACAGTGTACAACGAAACAATGCGTATAATTACACATATTCTTAATTTCAGCTTGTAACATTTACAACCAATACTGAGTACATAAGTTTTGATGGATAGGTATAATCTTGTTAGATAGGGGCATTGGTGGATTAAGAGACGGCGGAAACTAAAAATAAATAAAAAATTATCAATTAAAAAAAAAATCTGCCGCGAACCCACTCTGCCCACCACAAATTCCACGTGGATCTACCAGGATTTTCTCAGCAGGATTTACTCGCTTCGAAGAGGTAGGAGGAGTGTACTCAGGCCACTACACCACTCTCTCCACCACAAAACTACGGTCACACACTACACCAGTGGGACCGATGGTGCAAGAAGAGTCGGACGATTACGCTGTTTAAGGACGCCAGTGGCGTTCCTAAGGAGGACGAGAAGGGAGTTCCCTTATGAAGCATCAGCCCCCCCCCCCCGCCAATTATACCTGCGTATTCAAAAATATTGCTTTTACTAATTTTCTAAACCAACGAAAGTCAATCAATGTATCAATTGTTAACGTTTCTGTGGAATCGATTTCAGTTACATGTTGTCTTTTATTAGTATAGATGAGTCAACAAATAAAAATACATTTTACATTCTGTCTAATTTGAAGCATATTTGTGGGAAAACACCAATTCGGCTGGCCACTACACCAGCACCCCGTCCGTCGGATAGTCTTGGTTGCACCTGCCAAGGGGGCTCTGCGTGGCGAGGCCGCGCGGGCGGAGGGCGGAGGGCGGAGGGCGGAGGGCGGAGGGCGGAGGGCGATGCCGCCCGCGGAGCGTGTAAGCGCGCGCGCGTTAGCATTGCAAAGCGGCGGCCGCGCGATGCCCCTGGCACCAGGCTGCGAAGGCGAGAGGCTGACGAGCGAACGAGAAAAAGCCACTTGAAGGGCGGAATAAAGAGATTCAAATCAAGGAATGAGTGTGTGCATCGATCAATCAATCAATCAATTAAGGAGGGTGCGAGTGAATCGTTGAATTAATGAATGTATAATTGAGTGAATAAATGAATTAATTAATGTATGCGTAAATGAATGAATGATTGTGTTCGTCAGTGAATCAATGAATGAGTGTGAATGGGTAAGTAACTGAGTTGAAATAAATTGAGTACGTGACTGTATCAGTGCAAGTACGCAATGTTTTCTTTGAAGTACGTAATCTCAGATATTGACTACTTGGAAGAATGGAGAAAGAAAATCAAATCTATTAACGAGCAAAGTGGTCATCGAACGAACAAACGAATCAATTAAACGGAAAAAAAATCTGTTCTTAGTGTTTTCTCATCCTCCATCCTTGATTTATTACCTTGGCTAATTTCTGAAGATATATACGCAGTCTACGTCTACGCAGTCTATATATAAGCAGTCTACGTCTGGACGTTGTAGCGAGCGGACGTGTTTTGGGGATCGCTCTCGCCCAGGTAAAGGGATAATGGGCTGCGACTTGCAGGCGTACCGGGCCCGCATCGGCGGCTGGGCCGCCCGCGTGGCGTGCGTGCTGAGGAAGGGTAGCGTTGCTGCTCCTTCTCTAGACGGCTTTGCTTTGCTTGTCATAGCGACGCTGCTAATCATTGGTGGCGTCGAAATGAATCCTGGCCCGGTGTCCACGCGACGTGGCGCACCAGTAGATGTTCCGTGGAGGTGCGTCGAGTGTTGTAACGGCGTGGGTGGTCTGCGCGATGAACTGGCGCGTCTCCGACAGGAGTTCCTGAAGGTGACGGCGAAGCTTTCTGCCACTCAACGGGAGCTGCAAAATCTGAAGGCAGCAACAAGGGTGACAGAGATGGAGGTGACAGCAGCGGCCGCAACGGAAGAGGCAGTGACGGTGGCACAGCCGGCCAAGGCAGTCCTGCGAGCTGAGGTGACCTCGCCTGTCCCGGCTGCCGCGCCGGCCCCGGCTGCCGCGCCGGCCCCGGCTGTGACTACGGCGGCGACGGCAACAGCATCAGCAACATACGCATCTGTTGTGAGGGCGGCAAAGAAAAACCGTGAGGGGTCGGGTCCCAAAAAGTGTGTTGTGTTCGGTGACTCTATTGTGCGTCACGTGGGTCACGCAAACCTACAGGTAAAATGCTTCCCGGGAATCCGCGTTGAGCAATTGAAATTGCAAGTAGAAGCCAGCGATGTGGAAGCACCGGACACTGTCATCATTCACGGAGGCTCTAACAACCTTCGGAGATGTCGCTCGTTTGACTACCTAACGGGCGAGATCTACGAACTTGGGGTAGCAGCGAAAAAGCGCTTTCCATCCTCCCGCATAGTGCTAAGTGGTGTCATTCGCCGCCGGGATGTTTGGTCCCGTAAAGTCGCTAGGGTGAATCGCGACATGGACTATGTGGCAAAAGCGCTCGGATTCACCTTTGTGGATCCAAACGGGTGGATCTCGGAGAGCGCCCTAGGTCGGGACGGCGTCCACCTCAACCGGAGGGGCGTGGCGGCACTCAGTGGCCTCTACACCAGAGTTGCTGAGTTCTGCACACGCCCTCCGGTCGCCCGTTGACGCTGTGAATGTCCGCCGATCTTGCGCCCTGCGGTCGAATGGCGGGCAATGGCGATAGGAGCGGAGGCTGAGGGTTTCGCTCTGGTGGCGGAAGATTCAGCGGTGACGTGTGTGACGGTGGAGGAAGCGGAGACCGCGGAGACGACGGCGGCGACGGCGGCGACGGCGGCGACGACGACTGCGACGACGGCGGCGACCGTGGCAGCGGCGGAGACGGCGGCGACGACGGCGGCGACCAGATATGTTCAGGTGAGGAAGGGCTTTCTAAGATTGTTGCAGGTAAACTGTCGAAGTATAATTAATAAAACCATTGAGTTTTGGAACTTAGTTGATACATGTGATCCAGATATAGTGATAGGGACAGAATCGTGGTTAACAGATGAGGTAGCTAATTCTGAAATTTTACATTACGGTTATAAATTATATCGAAGAGATAGAAAAACAAGAGGCGGGGGCGTTTTTCTCTGCGTCAAGACCTCGTTAATAGTTAGGAATAGTTGGTTTAGTAACAACTTTGAAATGTTAGGAATGGTAATTGAAGTACTAGATAATTCCGTGGAAATTATTGCTTGTTACAGGCCGCCAAACGACGGTTATGAAATTTTAGATGAAATCGGTGATAGGGTGGAAAACAGAAACGGTCGTTCTATTCTTGTCGCTGGCGACCTAAACTTTCCCGACGCTAATTGGAATGGAGAGGTATGCGACAGGAAAATTCAAAAGCGCGTCAATCGACTGGTATGGGAGCAGGGACTAACGCAGGTAGTCGACCAACCCACGCGGCAGAGCGCAATTTTGGACATTTTCCTTGTTCACCCTGCAGAAATGTTCCTTTCTTGCGACGTCTTTCAGGGGATTAGCGACCACAAAGCAGTGATGGTAGAAGTACAAACAAATGTAATTACGCGACCTAAGGTGAAAGGAACGATAGTCAGGCAATATAGAAAAGCAAACGTCGAAGGTTTACGTAGTTTCTTAAGGGAAAAATACGACTATTTTCTAAGAACAGAAGGGGGTATGGAGGAACAATGGGGGGCTTTTAAAACAATCGTAGAAACAGCTTTAGATACGTTCGTTCCTTGCAAAATACTGAAAAGTAATCCTGATCCTGAATATTATAACGGGGCGGTACGGCGTTTAAAGAGAAAAGTTAGACTAGCATTTAATAGGAGACATCGCAGCATTGCTGACATGATAACTTTTAAAAAATTCTACAGGGAATTAGAAAAAGAAAAGAAAATTGCGCATGAATTATTTTTAAGAAATATTTTGGAGACAGGAAGAAATAATTGGTCAGACTTTTACAAATATGTCCGCAGACGCCGGGGGAATAAGGAAGAAATTCAGGAAATTCTAGACGCAGATAACGCGCCATTGCACGGCGACCAAGCGAAAGCAAATGCGTTCAACGCGTATTTTGTATCAGTATTCAAACCAAAACGGGCGCAGGAGCAAGTTCATTATTTTCCAATAGAAAACCAGTTCAAGCTTCATGCATGGGAACTCCGCAAACGTATAAAATCACTGAAAAACGGTAAATCACGCGGACCAGACGGCATCTCGACAGATTTTATTAAACTCGGTGGGGAGGCAGTATTGCCGTATTTGTTAAGATTATTCAATGTTTCAATCAATAATGCAAGTTTACCAGACGATTGGAAGACAGCTATAGTGGTCCCTATTTTCAAAAAAGGTGATAAAACGAAAGTTTGTAATTATAGACCAGTATCGCTCACATCAGTAGTATGCAAAATAATGGAGCATTTAATAGCCGGGTACATTCGCCGCGAATGGGAAAAAGCGAACTGGATTTTTCACGGACAGCATGGGTTTAGAAGTAAATATTCGTGCGAAAGCCAAATCGTTTCTCTTTTGCAAGATCTAGCTGACGAAGTTGACGCGGGTGGGAGGGTGGATGCAATCGTAATCGACTTTGCGAAAGCATTCGACGTAGTACCGCATAACCTACTTATCAGGAAATTATTAACTTCAGGAATTGATGCTAGAGTTGTGAAGTGGGTAAGCGAATTTCTTAGAGACAGGAAACAAAAAGTTCGAATTGGCACTCAGTTTTCGACTACGGGTATTGTTACTTCAGGGGTTCCACAGGGAAGTGTCATAGGGCCATTACTTTTCTTAGCGTACGTAAATGATCTCCATGTTAACATACAATCAAAGGTGCGTTTATTTGCAGACGATTGTGTTATATACCGAAAAATCAAAAGTAGCGCTGATGAACAAATATTACAGCAGGATTTAGAACATTTACGTGATTGGGCTGAAAAAAATGACATGGGAATTAACGGATCGAAAAGCAAAACAATAACGTTCGGGCGGGGACGAAATTATGAGGAACCAGACTATCGTTTAGGTGAGGTCATCATCCCAAGAGTCTCATCATGCAAGTATTTAGGCATTCATATAGATAGTAAATTAGGGTGGGAGAAGCATATAAATCAGGTAGTTAGGAAAACGTGGAAGTCTTTGCATTTTGTAATGCGAATTCTAAAGAAAAGCTCTGCAAACGCAAAAGAATTAGCATATTTTTCGCTGGTTCGCCCTCTCATGGAATACGGAGTGGCATGTTGGGATCCATACAGAAAGTCGCACCGGAAAAATCTAGATAGAATACAGAGAAAAGCGAATAAGTTTACCTATAGAACTAACGCGATAAAAAAGGCATGGGAACCTCTAGAAATGAGAAGAACAAGGGCGAGGCTTTGCGCTCTTTATAAATCGTACGTAGGTCAAACAGCTTGGAAGGAAATTCAGGTTAGACTAGAAAAACCAAATTATTTCGGCCGAAGCGATCACACTCACAAAATTCGAACAAGGAAACAAAATTCAGATCTTGGGAAATTTTCCTTTTGTAACAGAACAATTAAAGATTGGAACAGTTTACCCGCAACAATTTTCAAAGCTTTTCCTCTAAGTGTTCGAAGTTTTAGAAATAAGTTAGAACAATATGATAGTAATAGACATTAAATGAGTAAGTGCTGTGAAGTGCGGTGAAGTGCTGTGAAGTGCTGTGAAGTGCGGTGAAGTGCTGGTCAGTGTAACTCAAAGCAAAAACAGTGTAGTGTAGTGTAGTGTAGTGTAGTGTTGTGCAGTGCAGTGTCGTGCAGTTAATTGTAGTGAACGCGATCAATGAATTAAAAACAATAAATTTAGCCAATATCAATGTAGCTTGTATTAAATTTTAGCATCACCGATATATAATTATAATTATCATATATCATACGAGTTGAAATATTTGTTATAATACTTAATATTAGTGATAGTAGGATTATTGCATGCTCGGCTTGTATTGTACTCCTTTATTATTATTGTTATTATTATTATTATTATTGTTATTGATATTGTTATTATTATTCATATTGTTGTTATTATTAATGTTAAGTGTTATTATTATTGTAATTATTGTTAAATAACTGCCACCGGGTCATACCCAATTGCAGTTCAAATAAATGTAAATGTAATACGGTCGTTTTAATAATATTAGTAATATATTGTTTTAAAAGCGTGATATTTATCGTCAGACATTAGATCTTCTATTGTCGCATTAGAGGATTTAAATGCTGACGTGAGCCTATTCTGTTCCGAAAGAGAGTGGTGAACAACGCAAAAGTAATTATTTTTTAACTCTGTGGATGTTTAATAGCATTTATATCGTAAAAACTCCAGAGTACAGAATGCGCAAACACAAAAAAATAAAACTCTCCCTATATACGCACAATAAGTAATATTACCCTTCAATGCGGAATATTTAACATTTATATAGTGTGCCTAATGTAGTGTGTTTAGTTTTAGAAGTTAATATTTTCTGTTTTCTCTTTTCTGTAATCATTAAGTTTTCACAAAAATCGTCTCAGATATTTATTGTACAATTGATTGATATTGATTGTATCATTGACTAGCTGCGAATTTTATCTTCGTTTTCAGCATCCAATAAGAGTATATCTAAGTAAAAATAATTCAATAGCTGGTGTAATATTGCAACAAGCATCTTGTACAGATCGAGCAACTGAATTACATTATCATAAGCTTGAGGTAATGGATACAGAGCAGACCATTATTAATACATTCGTAGAATGTTAACTTAGATGTAATTAATGGGGTTCCAAGTGATATATGGATATACGGTGTCACATGTCTCCCCCTCACTGTATCATATGGTAATCTAGATCATGTTTATCTACCCGTCCTAACCCGCTCCTTGCAGGAAGCATATCAGATTCTCTCTATTCTCGTTTCTACACGCATATGAAAGCTTCAAGCGGTAATAGACACGGGCGTCACTTGCGCTGTAATGGAAATGCTGCTAAGGGCACGCAGTAATAGGCTAGAGCCATAACAGACACGTGTATTTTTCTGATATAGTTTTTTAACTGCCGCCGCCTCACCAGTGTCCATAGCTGCCGTTGTTTTCTAAGAGATCTTTTTCCATCCTCCCATCCCCTTAAATATTTCGTGCCAGTCCCGCCGACGGTAATAGGTGTGTAGGTATAGAATGTGTGGAATGATTCGAATTGCAAAATTTATCTTCAAGAAGCGCTCTTCGAATTTAGAGTTGACGTCGATGAATATTAATTTGTAAGAAATAATACGGAGGAAACATGTAGAAAATAAACTCGCAGAACTGGGATTTAAACACGAGAAAATTGTATTGGCTAATTCGAAGAATTATTGTACAATATACTCCTCTAAGTAAAGTTCAACACCTGATCCAGATGACACTGTGTGCTATGAGAATGTTACATTGTCCGTGTGTTTGATAAAAGAGGTCTGGAAAATATCTTTTTATTTAAAACAAGCAGATCAAGGAAGTGAAAAAAAACCCACTATGAATACCGGATAAATATATGTACATGTAATGTACCAATTCAATGAAGCGTGAATGGTGCAGGGCACGTGCGTTGTGTGTGTATTTGGACTGAATGTAGGGTAGGTGTCACGTTGAGTACACAGAGGGGGCAGCTGATTGTGTTGTTGCACGACGGGTTTGAATGCGTAGTTGGGAGGACACTAGCGCCCGGGACAGTTGGCGCGAGGGAAGACGGCGCGACGGCCGAGCGGGCAATCAGCCCCGTGGACGACGCTGGGCGCGCGGGCGTGCGGGTGCCCGGGGCGAGCGGAGAGTCCGAGGCGAGGGCGCGTTTAATAGCGGGTTGGGCGAGCGGGCGGGTGGGTGGGTGGGCGGACGGGCAAGTGCTCGGGCGGGCGAGCGCGCGAGCGCGCGGGCGTGCGGGCGTGCGGGCGTGCGGTCGGTCGGTCGGTCGGTCGGTCGGTCGGTCGGTCGGGCAGGCGAGCGATCGGGCAGGCGAGCGGTCGGGCAGGCGAGCGGTCGGGCAGGCGAGCGGTCGGGCGGTCGGGCGGTCGGGCGGTCGGGCGGTCGGGCGGTCGGGCGGTCGGGCGGTCGGTCGGGCGTGCGGTCGGTCGGGCGTGCGGGCGGTCGGGCGTGCGGTCGGTCGGTCGGGCAGGCAAGTGGTCGGGCGGGCGGGCGAGCGAGCGGAAGTTCGGGCGGGGCGGGGCGGAGGGCGGGGGGGTGGGTGGCGGGCGATCCATCGGGAGCGAGCGGGCTATCGGGCGGGCGGGTGAGAGGGCGGGCGGGCGATCCGTCGGGGGCGAGCGGGCGGGCCGGCCGGTGGGCGAGCGGGCGGGCGGGCGGATGAGCGGGCGAGCGCGCCGTCGGGCGAGCGCGCGAGCGGGCGGTCGGGTCTCTATAGCAACTGTACGCGCGCCCCGCGCCGCACGTAAAATATTTAATTTCCCGCCGCCGCACAGTGGACGTAAATCTCGACTCGAGCGGTGAAAATTTCAAACGAGGCGCAACAGATAAAAATTACCAGACAAAATATAATAAGTTTTGAAGTGGTAATGTTACTGGGGTTATTATTTGGTTATTATTTTCTTTATGGTTTAATGAAATGAAAATTCTTGGATGCGGTTAACTTTGGGTGCACGTTCATTAACTTTAAAGATTACGAACTAGCTTCGAACTCAATTGAAATGAATTATGGATTATTAATATATTTTGATCAGTCGCTCCAAAAATGCCCTCCTTTTTTAGAAAACCATCAGCAAATGCATTATCAATACATGGAAATGAGTACGATTAAGTTTGAAATACGTACAAGTCAAAAATGTACGGACATGCGTGGTAAACCTATGTCGTTAGTGGGACTACTAGGAAAAAAGTGAAGAGAGATCAATGCAGAAACGAGTTATTGTCGTGTGTACGCGGTTGAAGGAGAGAGTATTCTATATTGATGAAGAAAAGACTTGTTATGAGACGCCATTTTCTTACTTTTGTTGAAAGAAGACAACACTTACTAGTGTTGTGTTCTTGAATGCTCCAATTTAATTGTTTCTTTTGTAGACAATTCATTGAATATGCATGTGTGATTATAAATAAATAATTATTTATTTATATTTTATAACTCAATCGATATATTATTAAACAATCTTCGAGTTATTTTTATACATTATACTGTTTCCTTGATTATTTTGATTTCGTAATCATGCTTTCTCCGTACGCTGCATCGTGACGACCATGACATTTCGAGGGCTGTCTGAATTGCAAGTAAAACAGATCGGAAAGAAACTTGAGTGAAAGCAAATCATCCACACATCAAGGCAACACCAAATGGAACTAAATATTCTCAAGCATTTTAAAACAGTACAAAGGGCAATAAAAGATCTAGTTTACACGAGTAGCACTTAAAAAAAAAAGTGTTTCTACCGCGTAGCACTTAAGCGCGTACTACTGTGCGATGCGGGGAGTGTGTGGCGAGAGCGACAGCGCACGTTGCAACGCAACGCCGGACGCCCATAAACGCTGCGTCCGTTGGTGCATCCCCATCCCGACTCCCCCTCCAGGTTCCCACCGACCGGCTGGGTTAGCTCAGCGGCAGCAATCCGTTGCCACTCCAGCATCGCTGACCGGGATATCCTTGGGGCCCTAAACACCACGGTGGTGGATTTTCGATTCTAGCTAGAAAGCTAGGTTGAATATAGTCGCTGTCTGTAGGAGAATTCTAGCGGCCGGCTGCTCTGATCGATAGTTTTCCGTGGTTTCTCCGATCAACACCAGGCGAATGCCGGAGCAGTACCCTAACGAACGGGCCACGGGTCGCGCGCAATCTCTCATTCCTCATTATTTTCCCCTCCCTTCACTTACATACACTACACTGACATACATGTGAGGAGAACACGCCGCGTGGGAGATACCTGGATGGGAAAACCCGCAAGCCGCCTTCTGGGTCGGCGTTACTCACGGTCCAGCGAGGACTCACGGTCCACCACCTTTCGGAATATGTCATGAACGTACGTTTATAACTACGTCAAGAGCTTACAAATGTCCAGAGTAGTTGACTCGTCCGGTAACACTAAATAGTTAATCAAATTCTCCCTTCAACTTCTCCAAAGGCTACGTTGTCGATCGCTGCCTCTGGCACGCAGGGACCCTACACTCAGCCTAACATTTCTTAAATTAAATATGTTACGTTTCATTACTACTCCATTATACCCCACCCTCTTGGCAGAAGGTAAATCTGAACTAAACATTATAGAAACTACAATATTTTGTTTTTCTGGAGTTAAAGCGAAGTCATAATTAAAACGAATTAATTGCATGTTCCGGAATTGCACGTAATTAGATGTGTCTGTGGCGCAGCAATTAATCTCATCCCACTGTGCGGTCGGACAGCGGCTGCGCGCAGCCCTAACTCGAATTCCTCAAATCAAATATGTTCCCTACATTTCATCATCAGAGACCGCAAGAGCACGGCGCACTAGCCTCTTGACAGAACACGGAAGCTCAACAACTAAAACAGCTTGGTAAGAAACTGATACGTAAATTGAAAATAAAGGGTCAGATAACAAATTCATCGGAAGAACGGAAAGACTTCAAAAACATTTGCGCAAGGGCCGCAAGTTCGCTGTTTAAGATGATACTCCTATATCTACGTGGCATTTATCTGAGACGAGGGAAACAGACGGCGAGAGTGACCAATATCTAACATTTCCTTCCAGACAGTGACTGGAAGAGACCTAGCTACTTACTTGTAGTGTTAAAAACCTTTCCATTGTCAGGACTCGAACCAACGACCTACCAGTTTATGAAACGCGAACTTGCAACCGCACAAGCTGCCGCAGCCGATCAGAAAGCAAACAGATCCGAATAATTACCAGATCCGCTTAATGGTTGATGCTCACCAAATTAATCCTTAAATTGGAAGTTGATGTCACGTAGAAATTAATTTCATACCAGTCTGCGGGCGAGATTGAGTGATTGGCGATTCCAAGTGCGTCACTTGCTGTCACTAGGCATGTAGTGCATGTTTTTCTCGGGAGGTGGAAGTGTTCTTCGCCTGCTGGAGGGCGAGATTCGGCGTCGAACTCCTACCGTCGGCTAGCGGGGGTTCTCTCAACCATGTATCTCCCACCAGCGGGGGAAGCTCTCAGATCCCGTCTCCCAGCAAGTGTGGTAGTGTAGCGCATGTTAGTCCAAGTGTGTGTAAATAAGGGGTGAGGATAGGACAAGGACCGGGAGCGGTAGCTCAGTGCATCAACTGACGTCACTGTAGCGCCTCTGACCGGGAGGTCCTAGGTTCGAGTCCTGACGGCGGCAGGATTTTCGACACTAGCTTTTCAGCTCCCCTTACACACTCACACTAACATGCACTACACTACAACATATCCAGGGAGATCGGTCGGGAGCTTAGAGCTTGTCCCGGCTGGGGCGGTGCCTCGCTGGCGGGAGAGTCCTAGTTAGGGAGAAACCCCACTAGCCGACGGTAGGTTGGCGCCGGATCTCGCCATCCAGCGGGGGAAGATCTCCGCAATCTCCCGAGAAAAAGCATGCACTACACTAACGGGACTAATGACCAAAGCAGTTGACGCGCCCGGAAACACGAAAAAATCAATCAATTAATCAATCCATAGGACAAGGAAGAGGAAGGAAAGATCGCGCGTGGCCCGTGGCCCGTTTGTTAGTGTACTGCTCCGGCATTCGCCTGGTGTTGTCTGCGTGCTAGGGAATGGCGTGGGCGGCAGCGGCGGGGCCTCGGGAGCGGCGGATGCGCGTAAACGCGGCGTCCGCTGGTGCATCCCCGGCCCCCTCCCCACTCCCTCCTCGTTTCCCGACCTCTCCCCCCTTTGCGTTGCGGCCCCTGGCCTCTGGCATGCGGGGCCCCTAAACTCAATCTGCCGTTCGTTCCCCTTTCTGCTCGCCTTCGCCCGACCCTCGTCTCCCACCCTGGTCGGCTCGCGAGTAGCGCCAGTGGAGAGCCGATTATTCCGTTGCGTTGCCTATTTCACAAGATTACTTGTTCAGTTTGATCGTGTGCACCTAAACGGATTGACCGAGTTTTTTGTTGTTGTTTTTTTCTTAATTTTTGCACGGATTCGTTATGGTGAGTTCGAGCTGAATGTTGAGCACCACTTTACTGAACTCTTCTTCAAATGAAAGTTGCACATTTTTCATGTTTCTTTCAAGACAGTTCGTTGAGAGTTGAGACTCGTATTAGTTGAGACTTTGATCTGCAAAAGAAAAAAGTAGTTTGCTCATCTCATATAATTTCTTGGAGGTCTGTTTCTGGTCTAACAATTTCATCACCAGTTCTTTAGTTTGTGAACGCATCTTAAGATTACGGAACACCAAGTATTTTTCTTTTTTGTCAACTCCAGTAACAAATTTAGGAAAGGAGGCCTCTATTTATTACATAAAAAGGATGCAATTTTCCTTGGAATTGCCGTGATTCAAATGGCGTTTGGAAAAAGCTGATGAAGCCCATATAATCAGCGCCCTGACAATTACTAGAGGGCTTGCTTATTTCATTAGATTACTTCCTCATTTTGTTCTGGAGCACGCTAATTGATTGGACGAAGTTTTTTTATAATTAGTGTTCCAGTTCGTGTCGCTGCACATCTCAGTAGCTACAACCAATTCTATCTTTAGCATTGTGTCATTTAAGAGGCTCTGGGATCTCCTCCAACCTTTTTAAGAGAAAAATGCTTTAGCTGACAGCCTCTTTTCTGCTTTATTTCACCGAGATTTAGATTCTCCGGACTCCTCGCAAACTCTTTCATATATTTTCTCTTTTCAGCATGCATTGCAATGTTACACAGAGATTTTCTATCTGTTTTCTTCATCGACATCTTTTAGATTTGAGACTTTATTTATTTATTGAATGCATGCCACGTACTCAGAGATATCAGTACAATTTCAACAATGTTATTTTTGCAATCTCCTAGATGGCGTATGTATTTTCTTTCGTTGAATCCACTCTTCAATTCAATTACTCCTCCGTTTTGAATTCCCCACTCTGTATGCTGCGGGGTCCTCCCCTGGCCGCTGTATCTCTGTCACTGGGCGGCCTCCCCGCAGACTCATCTTTTGCCCATCGCTTCGTTCATTTCCTGCTTTTCGCCTCGGCCTCCCCACATCTTGTTGCCACGTAACTTCCCGTCCTCCCCCCGACTGTCCATCGTCCCCTCGCCGCTCGTCTTTTCAGACAACTTCCCGGCCGCGCGCCCGCCGCCCCCTCTGGGCCGCGCCCCCCTCGACTTCAACCTGGACATCGCCGCCCCGCCCCCCTCGCCCTTCCCCACCCCCGCTGACCTTTGCTGCCGGCGCCCAACGCTTCGCCGCCCACCCTGCTGTATCTTACGACTTCTCCCTCGCAGTTACTTCTTGCCCAACTGTAACATCTTGGTTTGTGGCGGTCCTCCCCATACTGCAGGAACTTTATTTTAGTATTCTCGTACGATAAGGGCCTAGATGATCAAGCAATAACGTATTTTTAGAATTTCCATCTCCCTATCTTCTACGAATCTTAGTCCGCAATTATTTAATATTGTTAAAGTCCTTTATGAAAGTCCTGTCTATGATTCTTACCTATTTAATGTTTCACATGTCATTCCCTTTTTGCGTTCCACTATATCGCTCTCTGCTATATCTACGTTTCACAACGCTTTCTATTCCTTTATACTTCGTTTATGTTTTCCTCGAACTCGTCAGTAATTCCGTCGCCCTTGCGTATTCCCCTCCAGCCGTCTTCCGTCTTTGTCGACTGTCGTTGGTCGTCAAGCTCGACATCTCGCAGGCGTCCGTTTCCTCCTCGGCTGCCGCGGCGGCGGCGGCGGCGGCGGCCGGCCGCTGCCGTATGCTAATGCCGGCGCGAGTGCGAGACCGTGTTTCGCCCCCCTCCACCGACTCTCCGCCCTCGCGACGGGGCGAGACGAGAGGCGGGCCTCTGCAGCCCTCGTGGCCCCTGAACGCGCCACTCCGCCTCGTCTCAGTGGATCCAGTGCGGCGTCTGCTTGATGTTCTGTGCTAGGTGCCATCGCCACCACCTCAGGCCCCGCACTGTTCCCGCTCCCCTCCCTGCGATGACCCTATATCGTCCCCGTGCTAGTTGCCATCGTCACTACCTCAGGACCCGCACTGTCCCCGCTCCCCTCCCGTGCCTTCCCTGCACCGATCCTACATCATCCCCGCGCTAGGATCAATCGCCAGTACCTCAGGCCTTGCTTTGGTCCCGCTACGCTCCCATGCCCTCCCTGCACCGCCCCCACACCAACCCCACGCTAGGTTCAATCGCCAGCACCTCAGACCCCGCGCTGTCCCCGCTCCCCTCCCGTGCCCTCCCCGCATCATCCCCGAGCCGTCTTTGCTCCATCCCTCAAGCTATCGTCGATCTTTCTAGGTCCGGCCACGTGCTTCACCACTCCATTCCCAATTCGATGTCCCTCCTTAACTGCTTCACATCTACATGCCACCCCTTCATCGACTCTCTGCCACCGCAGCCCTGTCCCATCGCCATCGCTGCCATCACCGCGCTGCCATCCCCAAACCTTTCAGGCGGCGTCCATGCGCCGTCTTCAATCTCCCATTTCATTACGTGCCGTCCTTCCCTCTGCCATCCGCAATCCGGCCACTCCTTCCCATCTACTCCTGGATAGCTAGAAGCTCTGAGCTAGCAGGGCGAACTCTACCCAGGCATTGTATGGGGAGGTTGCCTTGAGGACGAACTGAATTCCGTCTTGATCCGGATGTCGGCGCTCTTGTGCATCGGCGAGGGGTGTGTATACAGGCAACAAGCCATCGGTGCGCACGCCGGGGTTAATAGCCCCCCTGACAAAACAAGTGACGCGTGGTGTTGTAGACGACACGGGGTTCACTACTACTACTACTCCATTTCCACATCTATTCCTGAGAATCCTTGTAGCCATCTCCTCCCCGGACCCTGCTATCTCTGCATCACCTCTACGCCGTTGCCAGTCTTTCCCTATGCCGTTCCCGTGGCATACCCCCCCCCCCGCCCACACGCCTTCTGCCGCTGCGCCATCCGCGATTCAGACCCGCTTCTTCACCCCTCCATTCCCCGTCCCCTTCCTCGAGCCGTCTGCGCGTCATTCCCGAGACGACTGCGCGCCATCTGACGTTCCCGCGCGGAGGTGGCGGGAGTCTCTTTTGTCGAGCCCCTGAGCACCAGGCCCCAGACGTTCCATCCACGCTCGCGACCCCATGCGCGGGGCGCTCGTCCATTGCCGTTCCAGTCTCCAGAGGAAGCGTTAGATGAGCGCAGAAGGGAGACGTGATGCTAATTTGCGCCGGAGTGGCGGCGATGGCATAGGAGTTGGAGTGCATTGTTGCGCGGGTGGGAGGTCAGAGCAGGGAAGGCGGCCGGGAAGATGGACGGGCAGGCGGGTACAGACACGGTTGGTAAGATGAATAATCGTCCTCCTTCAGGGAGGACAGTCCTCCTTTATAGGTTGTGTCCTTCCTCGAAAAATATCCTCCTACCTGTCCTCCTTTTCGATGTTTTAAAACTAAGCTGTTAATCTCTGTATTCAGAGTTGCCGCGCCGAATTGTCAGGCAACTTTTGAGGATACAGTTCGGAAAGACGATTAGTGTTACCAGGTCGGCGGAATTCTCGCCATTTTCCGTAGTTTCATCTTCAGTATTTCAGATTTTTGGACAAGTTGGAAATCAAGATTGAATGTTGAAACTCTAACTGCAGCATTACAGTGGAAACCAATGGTTGGTCACACATCACATGTTACTGTAGGACTTCCCTGGATTGTGTGGAGCGTGTCTGTTTCACGACCAGTCAAATCGTCTGGGGGCCATTTCTAACACTACTCGTACTATCGATTCAGGCAACGACACGCCTACCGATAACATACACTCATAAAGCGAGCAGCTCCCAAACTTCCTCAGATTGCACAGGCGAAATGTGCAGCGTGGTAATGAGGATTTTCAATAAAGCAAAACATCGATAGTGCTTTATTTAAAAAAATCTAAATAAATAAATCAAAGTTTTGGCAACAAAATATCGATGTGAACAAAAGATCGAAAGCAAACTATCGATGTTAATATTTAGATGTTTCTTGTGGAAAACATCGATGTTTTTGAAACATGGATGTTTTTTTTCATCCCTAGTACGGCGACGACGAGGGCGACGGCGGAAGGGACGGCAGCGGCTGAGTGGCCCTCGTCGCGAGCCCTTCGCCGACGCGCTCCCCAGTGCCCTCAGCCGTCCGCCCTTTGCCCTCCACCCACGCGCAGCCCTGCGCCCAGCGCGCCGTGACACTGAGATACGCCGGCTGAGTTGCCAAAGCCTCCGTTCGGTTTTCCTTACATTCTTGCAAATTAATATCAAGTCCTTGCGTACTGCTCAAAATTTTAATCTAATTGATGTAGTTTGGAGAATTGTAGCACTAAGTTTCATACTAATAAAACCTAATTCTGTATTAACATTATGAAATAACGTTGAGTGTAGAACAAAAAAACAAAATGTGGTCAGAGTGTGATTCATTTAAATTTATGGCGCATCCAAATTCGGCTGTTGAAGGAACCGTGGAAGTTAGGTTTTATTAGTGGGCGTTTTATTAGAGTAGTGAGGAAGGGCAAGGACATAATGCAAAGAAAGGAAGATGTTCACTAACGAAAGTGTGCGCAAGGGCAGCGAGAAAAGACTAGGAGGGGGATTATCAATGTTATGATTCCAAAATGTGATCCCTAATCTGAAGAGGTGAAGAAAATTACGCTTACGTGATAGTGTTATACAAATGATGGTGCAATATGGGAATGAGAGGCAGAGGAAATGGAGAACTAGAAAACCCACCGCAACCCGCTTCGTCCAACACGAATTCCTCAGGAATCGAACGGGATTTGGACCCCACACACAGAGGCAGAGAGCTAGCCCACTGATCACTCCACTACGGGTCATCCCGGTAATTAGATTTGAGGAATTATGAAGAATTTGTGAGTCTGTATTGTCCTGGATATATGATATAAATGATATCGTACAACAGAACATTCAATGTGTTTGTATTTGCTGATTATAAAATTGTTGTACATTGGGTATATAACCCAACTATTAGATTACTTATCAAAAGGGTTTTGAACATCTAGATTACTAACAGCAAAAGAACACTGTTTCTCCGGACGACGTCCATCATGGACCTGTGAATCCTCTGTTTAGAGAGAAACATATTAATAGTACTAACTTACATAAATGAACACGAAGATGTAAATGAATGATTAAGGAATCATGTTCCTTGAGGCACATGGGCGTGGTTACTGCGCCGACTGTCGTCGAATGGGCAGAGGGAGGCGTGGTCGCGAGGGAGCGAGCGGACGGCGACGGCAGCCCAGACGGCGCGACGCAACCCGACGCGACGCGACGTTTCCCTTCAAGTGTTTGCGCCCGCCCGGCGGCGCGGAAAGGCGAAGGCGGCGGTAGTGGTGTTAGCGGCGGTGGCGGCGATAGCAGTGGTGGTGGCGGCGGCGGTGGCGACGGCGACTGCGGCGATGGCGATGGCGATGGCGATGACGGCGGCGGCGGTGGTGGCGGCGGCGGTGGTGGCGGCGGCGGCGACAACGGCGATGGGGCTGTGAGGTAGTGGTGGCGATAGCTGTCGCGGTGGCGGCGGCGGTGATAGCGGTGGTGGTGGCGGCGGCGGCGGCGGCTGCGATGATGGCGGCAGCGGCGGCGACGGCGGTGGCGGTGGCGATGGCGGTCGCGGTGACAGTGGCAGCCGGGGCGGCAGCGGCGATGGGGCGGTGAGGCAGTGGCGGCGGCGATGGCTACCGCGGTGGTGGTGGCGGCGGCGGCGGCGGCGACGGACCTGAGGGACCTGAGTGGGGGCGGCCCGCGGGGAGAGAGCGCGAGGGGCAGGCGAGGACTTTGAAAGAGCACGCGAGGGCGGCCGGGCAGTCGTCACGACTCACGGGCCCATGGCGACAACTCACAGCTTGCTTCTTCAACGTTTGACCGGCTTAGAATGCTCAGAGCTTCAATTGCTGTGCCTTGGGCGAGAGGGCCTAGAGTCTGAGTCGGTTGATGCTGGCAAGATTTTTTGACACTACCTAAATAGCTATAATAGGTCGAATTCAGCCTCGGTCGGAAGGAAGCTTCTACCTGACGGCTGCTCTGATCGGTATTTGGCCGCGGTGGTCTCCGATCAATACCAGCGAAATGCTGGAGCAGTACCCTAACAAATGGACCACGGACCGCGCACGACCTTTCCTTCCTCTTCCTTGCCCTATCCTCACCCCTTACACACACTCACACGAACGCTACACTTTCACACTTGCACTACACTTCCATACTTGCTGGCAGACCAACCGGGAGCTTAGAGCTAGTGCGCCTGGAGTGGTACCCCGCTGGTTGGGAAAAACACCCCAAGCCTACCTGTAAAGAAATCTCCCCGTCCAGTGGGGGCACCGCTACCTCCCACCATAAAACATGCACTATAGTTGCAGGACTAATGGCCATGCAGTTGACGAACATGGAAACACTAATCATTGTTCAAAGTTTGACTCCGCCGATGATTGGTGTCGAAAAATTGTATACATCCGCGGTCTGCACGTGATTGTTCTAGGCTGTAAAGGTGACGAAGTGTTGACGGTATTTGATTACGCCAGTGAATGTCCAGTCCAGTCTCTCGTCGTGGAGAAGAACGCCTCATGGTGGTTCACACGCCGTCAACACAGCCTTCGATGTGGCGCGGTCCTGTGTTGCAAATGTTTCGCCCACCATGTTGCGGTCTTTGCACTCCAGCCCTAAAGAAGGCTACGACATTGTGGTCAAAACTCCTTCGGCAGACTTCAGTTGGACACACGAGAGCATTTACGATTAGTCTCGTAAATGAGCGAGAGATGAGGTAGCACGAGTTCCCTCCAGAATACCAATGTAATTTTATGAAAGTCCTCATAAGGAAGCTGTTTATTCGTGCGTTATTTCCACTTTAGGGTACGATATTTTTTGCCACTGTTGGGATGAAATTTAAAACAATTGAAGTAAGGTTGAGTCAGTCTCAGTGATAACAAAAACAAGTAAATCAATCGTAACTACGAGGCGTGGAGAACGCAGCGCTGACATTCTGTTTTAATTACAAATATATCATGCATGCTAAATTTGCAATTTACGATGTATTATTCAGTCACGTCATGCCATTGTAATATTAAATATTGATTGTCAAGAGAGCAGTAACTCGTAATTAATATAATGAAAGAGTGAAGCATATACATCGCTTTTAAGAGGTAGAATTGTTCTCTGTTTTGAAAGTATTTTTGTCAGATTTCGAAAGAATATTTACAATCGAAAGCGGGAATATCGTCTTGGGAATGTGTTCAGAAATGTGACTAGTGATATAAATTACTAAACGGGAAAACATACTGTGCAAAATAGGAATTATCTTTAAAGTAAGAGGTTTATAACAAAAATATTTCTTTAATCGTTTTCGTAAATGCGGAACGTGACAGTCTAACAAGGAGTAATGAGGCTAAATTCAATGGGGGAAACTACGAACTAAAAACAGATTTAAAAACACTTCGCATCGAAAATTGCCTGTGAAGAAGTAAAGAGTGTTTTGGTATTAGTGCTGCAACGCCGTCGACCCAGAAACCGATGTAAAGAGTAATCATCACTTATTAATGTTAACTTCCTTCCCAAATATTGGCATTACAAACGAAAGGAATAGGCGATTGATAACTGCAGATTTTAACCCGGTAACGAGCGTTCGTATTCAGAAAGAAATTTTAACCCAATTGAAAGGGTCAGTTAAAGAGCGATAATTTTGAGTCTTTTGATGTCAAGACACCGCGATAATATCTGAGAAACACACTTCGCATTTTGTATCTCGCTCATGGCAGGATAACACCAGACTTGTTTTTCGTGGTCCTTCACTGATGTATGTTCGACAAAAATTGAAATAAACATCTCAATAAAGCGTTGATATGAGTTGCGCAAAATCTCACAGAACCCTTCAAGAGAATACACAACTTATTTTGTGACCATTTCATTGCGGAACAAAAGATTATCAGTTAGCCTTTTTAAAAATATTTTGTATACGCGGAGCTATTTTATTAGTAGCAACGATTTTTTTTTCTAACACAAATTCGCGGAAGTTCAGATTCTCTTTCGTGAGTCGACAATACGTTTTATTTGTTGCACTAACATCGTGTTTTTCACAACGCAGCCATACGAACGTCTCCGATCTGCGCCGCAACAGCAGTTCACAGTTATCTCGAAAAAAACACACTCTCGCTATTCAAGCTCTTCCCTCAGCGTACAACAGAAGGCCTCCGCGTCTTTCTTTCCTCCGTAAACACAGCGGAACGAAATGTCACGCCGCATAGAGGCGCACTGTCATCGCGAAAACAATTCCACACAATTCCCTGAGAAACGTTTTCGTTCATCGTGACTCCCCCCGCCCGGGCGTTAACGGTAGTGACACGCGCCTAATTTAAACGTTTAGAGACTGTTGTTTCCGTAGGCGGACCCCGTGGCTTCTTCTGACCCAAGACGACCCGCCCGCTGTCTGTTCGTTCGCGCGTCCGTAGAAGCAAGTGGCACAAGGACGGTGGGAGAAGAGTTGCTCAAAGCTGCGCGGTTGTGACAACAGCAATTCGTCTTCGTGCCACGCCCACCCGCGCGGCGCCGTCGAAACAAAGCAGAGCGCGGGAGCGTTCTCGGCTTCCCGGGGATCTCGGGACTCACCTGTCGCCCCTCCCCCCGGCCCGAAGTTACGCGTACGCCGCCTCGCCGCGTGTTTACTTACCAAGTTGCCGCGATGCGCGAAGCCTTGTAGGGCGGCGCACACTGGTTCAATCGGGCTAGTCATAATTGCAAATGCCAGTGGATTTGCGTAAAAATAGGTATCAAGGTTCAGTCGGACCTAAAACCTGGCATAATTGCTAATGCCAGTGGATTTGCGTAAAAATAGGTATGAAGGTTCAATCAGGCCTAAAAGCTAGTCATAATTGCAAATGCCAGTGGATTTGCGTAAAAATAGGTATCAAGGTTCAGTCGGACCTAAAACCTGGTCATAATTGCTAATGCCAGTGGATTTGCGTAAAAATAGGTATGAAGGTTCAATCAGGCCTAAAAGCTAGTCATAATTGCAAATGCCAGTGGATTTGCGTAAAAATAGGTATCAAGGTTCAATCGGGCCTAAAACCTGGTCATAATTGCAATTGTCAGTGGATTTGCGTAAAAATAGGTATGAATGGATTTTTGAGGTCGCTGAATTTGAATATCATAATGAAATTTCAAAATTCAAAATGGCTGGTAAACTCATTTAAAAATAAGCATAAGTGTATAAAAAATATACATAAGGAATTCTGGAGATGACATCTGTTTAATCATTCCAAAAATTTATATCAGTAATTTTCTTATTAAAAGTAATTATAAGAAGGATAAATAGAAAAAATATACAGAGAACACAATTCCCAGTGGCGTCGAAGACACTTTCGGGATATCTAGTGTCAAATCTTACTATGTAGCGTTGCATTAAAGTGGCTATCAAATAAAAGGTGCAGGTATGTGCAGCTAAATGTGTGTTTTTCTGATTAAGGGCATTCTACTTGATAAATAAAAAAAATTGATTGAGGCAGGAATACGCAGGACAAAAATATAATTCACCATATACATGACACATTTTTACGCTCCATGGCTTAGAATTCAGCCGTATCATACTTTAAATAATTAGTCACTTTTTTTAAAAAATATGCTTAACTTATAGTCAAAAGAGTCTTCTATTCGGAAACATGAAAATAATCCATTGAAAAATAATTTAAACACTTTTTTTAATTTAAAGTAGTCGACAAGAAGCAATGAATTTGCGTGTTTCGAGCAACGGTAGCTTTACGAGACCGCGAGAATGATAAAAATGATTGAAATATCGTTCTGGAGCTAAAGAAGTGTGCTCCAACGTCTTCCAAACGAGATTTGATAAATTAGAGTTCCGAACACGCACTTTCAATTTTGCTATTTTGGCCAGATTTTTGGCCCGATTCAACCAGTGTGCGGCGCGCCGTTTCCGCCTTCTAAACCCCGCGCCATCCCTCCGGAGAATTTCGATGCAGAGTGCTTCTGGGAAGCTACGACATGTAAGCGCAATCTGTAAAATCGATCAGGACGTCTTAAGGAGGGTGAAACGGCGAGTAGTTGTGTAGAGTTCGTGCCGTGCAGAAAGAAAACAAGGTCTTTGTGCGTGTGTTTTTGTTGTCTTGCCGACGCGACGACGAGATACAAAACAGTCACCTCTCGCCGTAACCTGTGAGAGGAAAGCTATTTTACTGGAAAACCTGTTAGAAACTGCAATCTGGAAAGTAAACCACGTGACATTGCATGTGGCTCCTCTCCGATTTCATCTATACTCGATTTCTTCGAGGATTTCACATATGAGTTGAAATGAAAATATGATTTCTGCGAAAATGGACAAAAAACGTACACGCAGTTTAAAAACATTGTTCAATTTTTAGCTATAAATATATCTTTTTTGAATGTCGTATTATACATTTCAAAGAAGCACATTATATATAATGTATAACAGTAGACAAAATAGCACTCAAACTCACTTTTTCTGCTGGTCCAAAAACATCGCAGATACGGCACCGCTTTGAAGTTTTGTGCAACTAGGTCCTGTAACCACAACAAACACAATGCTTGTTTGCATACCCTGTCACATCCCATTAAAACCAAAGGCACACCTTATGTGCGCAGGGAAAACGACAAACGTTACATTGCAGCTGGTTTCACAGTCAACACTGTTCCATTGAGGTTTCTCTTCACATTCGGACTCCTGCACGTAACAGAAAATGCTCTCAATCGATCCCAATCCGTCACAGGCGTAACTTGGAGTCACACGAGTTGAGGGGACAAAACTAAAATCCATTCAATCCTATAAATTCGGTAAGTTTTTTTCAAAAGTTCGTGTTGGATTACATAACGAAGTCAGTATTTTGAACCATTAACTTTTGATAATCCCCAATTATTAACATTGTTTCAACTTTTATAGTAATTATAAAGTTATGTACTACACATAAAAATGTTATTTATTGTATCACATACAAATGCTTTATATATTTGTATTTTTATTTATTTTTAATTAATTTTCTTATTTTGTTTCAGGTAAGTAAGCTGCGAGTCCTGGTGCAGTATGCAGCAGCATGTAAGTTACAGAAAGTGTGTAAAAGCATGCCTTTAAATGCCCCAGGTTTCATTACAAATCTACAGCCATATTGAAAATCATTTCGGTTATGGTTTTTTTTACAGTACTTTGTGTCAAAATATTTCTCGCGATCGCAAAATCCACCTCACTCTCCGACAATCACTTTAATTTAGCCTATACATATATATATATATATATATATATATATATATATATATATATATATATATATATGTAAATATCACCACTCGCCGTAACCTGCACTTGCTTTTTATAATGTGGTATCTGTGGGTAGTATCTTCAAGATAGAATTCAGCACGAGTTTTTATGTCTTTCTGGGTCCTGCCGCAAGATATCGCATGATCGCGAGCGTATTAAGCAGTGCTGCTGATCGTATGTGTGTGTATATATATATATATATATATATATATATATATATATATATATACACACATATTAGTCCTAACATACATCATAAGTTGCGGGTCTTCAATCGCGAGGTTGGCAACATCGACATCTGTGCGCTGATCTGCCGTATTTGTTTTCGCAAAGCCGGCACGGTGACATTTATTACGCAACCTCTCATTTCCAGTTGCCAACAGAGCATCTGCGCTGTAGCACGAGTCCTCCATGCGACGCTGCGTCAGTACCATTCGCAAACAGAAGCTGCTGTATCCTGCAGCGTCGTCCGCTAGGCAAGGTCACTGCTACCTCGGAGACACTTATGAGGTCTTTGCCCTTTTATAAGGGATTTCTCAGCAACTTGCCCGTCTGGAAGGTTTCTTCCCGATGAGTAAACTATCTGCGCACTGTAAGCAAGGTATTTCAAGGAGAGGCGATTAATGTCTTTGTGATCGAGGTGTCGTTCTCTGAGTCGTGTATGCCTTTCGTCTATGCGCACTTCTAACCTATGTAACCTTGATTGCCATTGGCGAAGGCAGTGATGTTGTAGTTTCTGCGTCGTATTACTTACTCAGACTGCAATAAAATTATAATAGTTTTTTAGACAGTTGCAGAAGTTGAATTATTTTTAAATTGAAACTGAAAGTTATTTAAGATCCTTACAAAGGGAGGACAATTATGTATCAAGGTTTTATATTTAGTAAGTACGAGTAATCCTAGGATCGCAATCGAAAAATGTACAAAAGATGACGTCACTATTGATTCACTTACACACTCTCTTTGGCACATTCCTCCCTCTCCTTTCTGTCTCTCCTCTCTCTCTTTCCCTCTCTCTCTCTCTCCCACACACACACACACGCTCTCTCTCTCTCACACACACGCACACATACTCACTCATTCACAGACTATTTCACTGTCAAATGCATTTTAATATATTCTTATTGTTCGAGTTGAACATAAACTGTTCACATTCCGTCAATAATCAGGGGAAGCTCTTAGTTCTGATTTGAGCGTGAGAGCCACGGCATTCAATTCAGAGTGAAGGATCCCGTGTCACAACAAAGAAATGGGCAATGTATATTTCAACAGCTTCGGAGGTGACTGATAGTAGTATGCGCGAAATAAAATTATAAGTTATCAAGCTACACAAGTTACCAATTATCATTGTTACCAGTCAAGGATTTATTGCTGTATTTGAACTGGCAACCTGCATTTTGACGATGTTCCAAAACAATGTATTTGAGAGAACCAGGCAGTAAGACACTTCCGTATTACGTTTTCTGAATTCTACATAATTTCCAAACAAAAGACCTCAAATCTTCAACGCACTTCTGAAACCTTAACGCACTCCTGTTTTCAACATCAATGATTCTTAAGCTACGTTAAAGAAGTCCATTATGAACCAATTATCGCGCCGCAATCATAGAGAAAAAGCTAGCGCCCCGCACAATTGAATTTGACACACATGCAATGTGGAATGTGTATCTTCTTCTTACCCAATTAAGCACCAAGAGAAAAGCCAATTATCCTTTTATCAGACACGGTACCTTTCCTTTGTTTTTAACAATTTCGCATGGGAGTTTTGCATTTCAATGTATTTTGGGATTCGGCATAAGGATTTTTTCCTTTGTTAAAAGAACGATCAGACGCTAATGAAATAACTGCCTGCAGCAGTTTGGAAATTATCTTGTTACGATAAATACTACTGATTGTAGGTTGAATTTTTTCAAATGAACGTTAACTGTAATTTCTCATGCAACATAAGGTATAATATGGTTAATTACGTACACCATAACGAACCGTTAATAGATCGTAACGATAACTATTTTGCGTCCTTCGCTGTTGTACATTTTCAAATTGCTACTATAGTGTGGAATAACCATTATAGCAGCAATTATTGCAGTTGTTAGAATTACATCGATCAACATTTAAGCCAGGTCTACTCTGAAAGTATACTAAGTAATACTTATATAATGTTTGGCCAAGAAATCAAGAAAAAAAAAAGAAAATGAAATAATACAAAAAAGGAAGAAACATCCTAAGAGGAAAGAAAAAATATTGAAAGAAGAGAAAATATAATAGTTTCAGGTTTTAAAAAATAAGGTCGCATGTCTATGGCTTATATGGCCCTCAGAATCAAAAAATTGACGTTGATTGCAGCATCAGTTGGGGAGTTGGAGTTATCGCACATCGGAGCAAGAACAGGGAGTCGTTTGCAGCCTTGAGCTTCTCAGGGGCCGCAGGAATTCACGATTGATAAAAAATTACAGTATAAACATTCCACAATGACAACCAGTTCGCTCTGCGCTTTTGAACGAGCAACATCGCTCCGAACGTTCCGCAGAACAGTGGCGATACATTTTCTGTACTAGTACTAAACAGTGTTAAGTGGACGGAAGTGCGTGTTTAGTGTTAGTGCATTTATATTTATATGTCTAACAATGATCTTCTCAGCACAGGGCAGTTATTTACTCAAGCCCTAGATTCAATTTACAATCCAGAATATTCAACCATCATGGCGGCCGCGGGAGGTTGCTTGGACCTCACGGGCAGCAGTATGGATTTCATCGAAAGTAACACACCGCAGTCTCATCAAAACGCAATCAGCCATTCTTATATGACTGAATCATCACCGGCAACTGTCGAATCTGGGCAATTACAACAACAAACAACCGGATCAACTCATTCAGATACTGTTGTTGATTCAGTGGTGAGTTGTAGTTGACATTCACATAATTGAAATTATTGAAGGCGTTGTCATTGTCAACAATATTATTTATTATAGAAATAGCAGCTTTCGATGGCTTAGCCATCATCATCAGTTTTCTGCTGTCTGGGAGCCACAAAAACGACTACCTTTTCGACTAGTCGTTTTTGTGGCTCCCAGACAGCAGAAAACTGATGATGATGGCTAAGCCATCGAAAGCTGCTATTTCTATAATAAATAATATTGTTGACAATGACAACGCCTTCAATAATTTCAATCATTCAGATACGCAACAAAGCAAGGTAATGCAAGGGAAGCGAAACCGCGAGGACAGAGGTGACGCCAGTGACAGAGACGCCAAACGCATGACCTCGACAGACCCTCCTTCAGAACTGAACACCGACAACAACTTGCAAAAGAACTATAATGTAGAAGTGTCAAATAGATTCAGTTTTTTAAATGAAGAGTTACCTGAAGTGCCAGTAGAAGTAAAAAAAATCCCCCCAATCTATTTAACGGGAATTAGCAATCATACAGAATTTATAAATGAAATAAAATCTAAGTTAACAGAAAACTTCACCACCCAGCTCAAGAACAATAAAATTAAAATACAATTCACGACAATAATAGACTTCAGAGCCGCAGTTAAATACTTTATAAATACCAACAAACAATTCCATACGTACTCAGACCCCAGTGTAAAGAAATATTCAATAGTAATAAAAAACATTCATCCCACTATCACGGAAAACGAAATTCTCGAAGACATCGCATCTAAATTTCCATCAGTTACAAAGGTCACGAGACTAAACAAGAACAATGTCCCCATCCCAGTAGTAGCCGTGGAATTCAACGGTACCGAAAAAATAGAAAGTGTTTTGGAATTAAAATACATTTGTAACTCCATAGTTAAACCGGAAAGAAGAAAGAAAACTGTAGGCCCCATTCAGTGCTACCGATGCCTTGACTATGGACACAGTAGAAATAATTGTAATTACCAAGTTTCGTGTGTTTTCTGTGCAAAAAATCACCTTTCAGCAAACTGTCCATCAAAGAAATCAACTCCTACGTGTAAGAATTGCATGGGAAAGCACAGGGCTGACCTCAGGTCACACGAATGTACATATTATAGGAAAATAATGGAAAATAATAGCAATAATGTAAAATCTGGATCGCCAAATCCCAGATCCCACCAATCACGCACGCCACCTCCCAATAATGACTCAACGAACTTTCCATTCTTGCCCACTACAAACAATATTCCTAACTTCACTCAAAGATTAAATTATCATAATCAACCAAGGAATGCAAAGAATGCTAATCATCAACAATATTACAATCACCAAACAAACAATCAATTTAACCAATACGGTAGCAGTAACACATTCATTACCAACATCGCACAATTCATTACCAATCACGTAGTCAATCTCATTAACTCCCTAATTCCAACAATAATACAACATATCCAGAACTCCATTTCATCCACATTTAGCAACAGTTATGGAAGATTCACACCATAAAGCATTGATCATACTAAATTGGAATGCAAATGGCATCGTAAACAAAAAGTCCGAATTAGAACAGTTTCTACATGCAAAAACGATAGATATCGCATGTATAACCGAGACGCATCTAAGCCCAAACAAAACATTCACCATCCCAGGATTCAAAACCATCAGAGCTGACAGAAACGAATATTCGGGAGGTGGTGTATTGACTTTGATAAAGTATAGCATCCAGCACCACCAATTAACCTTGCCACACACTCCAGGTATAGAAAAAATCGGAATAAATGTAACATATGACAATAATCAAACATTAACTATAGTCACTACGTATAAACCACCCAACATAAAAATCAATACTACTTCTATCAACAAATTGCTTGAATTGCAAAATCCATTTATTATAGTAGGAGATTTGAATTCAAAGCATTCGGCATGGGGATGTCGGACCACAAATGCGGCCGGCGAATACCTAAACAGAATAAAAAATACATGGAAACTTAACATACTAACGCCCACAGAACCAACACATTTCCCATATGACTCCAACAAAAATCCAGATATATTAGATATAGCAGTAACAAATTTAAAAGACCTATTCTACTCTACTGTTCACCACGAATTAGACTCCGACCATATCCCAGTTGTTATAACATCTAAACTAACAAAACCTCCACCCTCTCCTGCTCCCACACTGAACACTTACAATATAAACTGGCATCACTTTAAAAACACTGTTGAAAAATCAATACCAAAATTTCAAATCCTTAATTCTTCTGATGAAATAAATCATGCAATCAGTGAGCTAAATAATATATTAATAAAAACTGTGAATAATTCTCAAAATACAACAATACCAGAAATCAGAAAGAGACTAAGAAAACCATTACCTCCTAATATTACTGAATTAATAAAAGTTAAAAATAAAACCAGAAGGCTTTGAAACACCCTAAAAATCCCAGAACTAAAAAAAGAACTAAATCATCTAACTAATATTTGCAAAAAGGCAATAAGTAAACACAACCAAGAAAAATTCAATCAATTTATTGAAGGACTAAATACTAAAAGCAATTCTCTGTGGCAGTTCACAAAGAAAATTTTAAGGAAAAAGAACAGCATTCCCCCACTGTCAACTGATAATGGGAAAAAATATTCACCCACAGAGAAAACCGAAATTCTGGCAACTCATTTTGCCAGCACATTCACACCCAATGACTCCATAAAAAATGCCAAACACGATGAAATTTTAAAATTTTCAAACGCTCCTCTTTACAACGTTCCTCACAGAATTAAATTCATTTCTCCTAATGAAATTAAACTGATAATCAAAAAAATGCCAAACAAAAAATCTCCAGGACACGACCGAATTAATACTGCAATTTTCAAAAGATTACCGAACAATGCCATCGCATTTTTAAATAATATATACAACTCCATACTAAGAACAGGTTATTATCCCCAAACATGGAAACATTCAATAATACATCCAATAGCAAAACCAAATAAAAACCAATCACGTGCAGAAAATTACAGACCAATCAGTCTTTTACCCACAATGTCAAAAATCTTAGAAAAATTAATTCTTGTCAGATTAAACAAACATATAAATAAAACGAACGCAATTCCACCTCATCAGTTCGGTTTCATATCCCACCACTCAACGACGCACCAGCTTCTGAGGCTAACTGAACACATCCACTCTGCTTTTCAAAAGGGATATCACACAACCACTGTATTTCTAGATGTGTCACAAGCATTTGACAGGATATGGCACCCAGCCCTTTACTTCAAACTAGTCGAAATTGGTACACCAAAGTATTTAATTCAACTCATCAAAAATTTCATAGCCGACAGAACCTTCTCAGTTGCAGTTGAAGGTCACCATTCTAACCCCAGACAAATTGCCGCTGGGGTCCCCCAAGGTTCGCCGCTATCCCCAACCTTGTTTAATCTCTACACTGCAGACATTCCTACTTCCCATCAAATAAATACCGCCCAATTCGCCGATGACACTGCCTTATACATCTCCGGCACTTCACTACTAACTCATCAATTCCAGCTCCAACAGCATCTAAATCTAATAACAAATTGGGCAAATAGCTGGAAAATCAAATTAAATCCCTCAAAATCAGCAGCAAAAATCTTCTCATTGAAAACCTTTGCACATCCATCCCCACTACTCATAAATAATAACGCTATAAATTGGACGCCAATCACGAAAACAATAAAATATCTTGGATTAAATTTAGACACTAAACTCAATTGGAAACAACACGTTGAAATAAAAGCACAACAGGCAAAAACCAAATTAATACAATTAAGACCTTTACTAAATTCATACAACCATCTCTCACTGTCAAATGCACTAACACTATACAAATCATTCATTCGCCCAACATTATTATACGCATGTCCGATCTGGACCAATGTCGCCAAAACCAATCTCAACAAAATGCAAATATTTCAAAACAAATATTTAAGATTAATAACAAGAGCTCCATGGTTTATTAGCAATAAACAACTACATCATGATTTAAACATAAATGAAATAACTCACCAAATAGCATACCTATCAAACAACTTTTACTCTAATTTACCCTTCATAAAGGCATCAACTCACTACAGACTCGGAAAAGATCCCAGATACAAAACCAGAATAAAGAACAGATTCCCGCTCCATTCTTTCCTCCAGATATTTTCAAATATTGATTAATTCTGTTGAGGTGCTGTTTGTTTCCTCTCCCTATTAAAGTTTGTTATGTACAATTTTAAACTAGATTAGTTGATTAGATTAAGTTGTCTAGATTAAGTTGATTAGATTAAGTTGTTTAGATTAAGTCACCATACAATTGCAAAGTTTCACTTGTAAACTGAACATTGTAATTTCAACTAAACAATAAATAAATAAAAAAAAAAACAATGACAACCGTCTGGAAACGAAGACGACACCCAATCCAAACCGGTACTCCTCATTTATGCCGAATTGTAAAAAAGAAAAGTAA
The DNA here is from genome assembly GCA_011170035.1 of Teleogryllus occipitalis. Lineage (NCBI taxonomy): Eukaryota > Metazoa > Arthropoda > Insecta > Orthoptera > Gryllidae > Teleogryllus > Teleogryllus occipitalis. Next base: position 59,212 of record BLKR01001703.1, on the reverse strand, counting down.
GTAAAAAACTGTAAGAAAGACAATAATATTGTGATCAAAAGTTTTAAAATTATTAAAACCGCAATTTTACGAGGAGTAGTACTCAATCATAATACTGCTGCGATTGCATCATCCGTCACTGAGCGCGAGAATTCGCGCTTTGCTTTAAGGCCAGGAAGTGGCAGCGCAGATTGTGTGAGAGTGAGGAGAAACGTGGGAGGCTGCGTTGTCTAAAAAGATAAAACACAGATTCATTCAATATTGCCAAAACGAATGCAGTGAAAACATCCTAATTCTCTCTCGGTTAATCCAACACCTCGATTGATCCGACCCTCTTGCTTGAGACCATCCATGCAGTGACATGATCGCCGGCCGGCCATAGTTGACGTTTGTTGACTAGTCTATTGTTTTGTTGAGTGTGTATATCAGATACTTAAGGCAAGGACGCTTCTGATGTTTTATAATAAATCGAACAGAACGAAAGTTCTCTACACCATTGGATATCTTGTGAATCAAGGAATGGAGGAACATTACGGCTAATTCTAGTCTGTCACCTTACAAACAAAAAATACTTTTTTCACTAAAAACTTTTATTTTACTTTATTTTATTTGTAGTCTAATTTTACCTTAACAGTTTATTTTAGGTTGTCTTGTTTGTAATAAACATTTTCAATAATAATGTCATAATAACGTCATAATATTTTATTTTCTTCTGATACTCCGACTTTTTGTGTTTCCGAGCGTTCTTCCAGACAGACGTAAAACAGTGACCAAAGACTTCGAAATAAGAGAGTTTGTGCACCCTCGACCGTTAAAGCATTATCAATCATCTGCGCATGCCCAGATAAAGTTTCGCATCACTTTAGTGCATCTGCGCATGCGCAGAAGATCGATAGTTTTGTCCGCTATGGCATGCACAAACACTCTATAATCAAGGTCTCTGTTATGGGTCCCGGACCCTAAAGCGCTGATTGCAACATCCGTCGGAGCGCTGTGGCGCCCGCGCTTTGCTGCGAGGGGGTGGGGGGCAGTCGCGTGCCCGGGGGAGGGGAGGGATGGGGGTCGGAGGGGGCGTGGGAGCGCGGCGTGGGAGGTGTGGGAGGCGCGAGGGCCTAATGGAGACGCAAGTGGCGTCGCGGCGCGCGCTGTAACGAGGCAAAGCGTTGCGGGAGCTGCCACTTCTCGCGCGGTGAAGCAACGCAGGTGTGCAAGCCGGTGGCACGGACACGGTTCATGTTGCTTGCGGTGACAAATGGGAAACGTTTTCGTAAATCGTTAATAATAAGGGAAACTAGGATGCATGGGAGGATGTTACTTACTAATGTGGAGGCGATGGGATGTATTAGTATTCATTTTCTGGTCAAAATATTTAGTGAGTCTGTAAGGCTGAAGGAGAAAAGAAGTGAAGTTAGGGTGAATTAACATTGTGTAGGTCACATTTGCAGAAGATAATTTGCCTAACAGTGAAAATCCATCATAAATGTCATCACTGGGGGACGGATTTCAATGAAATGTCATTTTTTTCTTTTCGCTTTAGAACAATGCCGTCTGGTATAGAATTTCATTTTATGTTATGACAAAAGGAAATAACACATTTTTATGTCATTTTTTGCTTTCATTTTTTACCTTTCTTCGTCATTTTTAATGAATTTTTTGCTTATTTAATCGATTTTAATCTCATTTTAATGATACTTGCGTCAAATAAATATTTACAAGATGAAAAAATTGTTCTCTTATATTGTAATGTCAACCGTTGTGAGTTCTGTGTAATCCAAGGTTCGTGTGAAGCCTATCGGCGGCATTGTCAGTTCCGCCGATTTCGCGATCAATAGAGACAGATTTTCTTGTAAAGAACTGTCCAAACCAAAAGTATGCAAGCTGAGATTACTTGAACGAAACTAAGAAGCCTCGATTACATCAGTAACATATCCAATAGCTTGACTTGTTCATCTGAAGTGGTTTTGATCATTTTTTACGTAATTTTTCTTTGTTTTTAGGGCATTATGAAAACATTTTAAGATCATCTTATTGATCATTTTTGGCAGTGTTTTAGGTCATAAAATTTCCCACCTTATCACCATGGCATCCTAAATTATTTTGCCAGTAATCCATAGAGAAGTTTGCCATTCGAGAATACCATTGCATGTTTTGCCAACAATGGGGAAGACTCACAGAAAGAGCTTCAAAACAATGCCCAGAAATAATTGTGTATCATTTCCGAAAATACGTGTCCAAACTAAGAAATTAAAATAATCTCGACATCCAGGTTACAAAATGATAATTTTGACGGGGGCTTTCACCACTTGGTATTTAGAATCTTCTTCCCACCTTGGCAGTCCTGCAAGCTATCGTATCCACCTACACAAGTCGCTGTCCACTAAAACCAACAGAGACGAGTCCAATAATTCCTGCGCTCATTCTCCTTTCCCCATTTCGCATGCAGTTCCTCTCGCATTTGCTTTCGTCGTTAATACACATGTAGGAAGGGTGGTGAAAGACAAGAATCATTCCCGTTATCGCATCCATCTCATTTCTCCTTAAGACGACTCCACACATTCGGCATTCGCCGAGCGGCGAGCTAGTGCTCGCGCAATCCCGAACAGCTGATGTGTTCGGCGAATGTTCGCTCCCTTTGATGTGTCCAGAAGACCGACACGCGGTGGGTAGGGCGAACTCCGAATGTTCGTCACTCGATAAATAGCAAGCAACTCATCGACACTACTCGGAATTCGGTGAGCGGTTGCTCGGTGTTCGCCGAATAACGAATGTGTGGAGCAGCGTTTAGACAAATGATACACAATCATCCTCCTTCGACCTTGCGACATCTGTCAGGTCGTCTGCATCGCGCATTTTGACTTTCGTCTTACTTTTCTTACTCTTTCGTCTTACTTTTAGGACCTGCACCCGCTGTGGATGCAGTTTTACCCGTTCCGTTTTACCTGTCTGGACAAAACTATGTATCTGTGGCTAGAATCCCACGTGTAAAATAGTCGTGAACGAAACCTGCCGACTTCGAATATTCTTCGCAACGCCGTTCTCAAAACCATCCCGTGTCACCCACGCACACCCGCACCCAAAATACCCGCTCGTTCATGATCGCATCGGTACGCGGAGTGCCATTTGCTGTTTCCGCCTCATCACTTCATTCAGCCCCTTTCGTCCTGTCCGTTTGCTTGTATGCATCCCATTTCCTTTCGCCCGTCCCTTCCTGTCCTCTCTTTCAGTCTTTTATGCTACCGTAATATCTTTCACACAATTTGCACAATCGTACGTTTCCCAATCCGAGCGTCGCCTCCGTAGCCCTCACGTGGCGCTTCTGCTCGTCCCGAAGTGCATTCAGCGGCCCACGCCTCTTTCCCTCGTCCGTCTCGAACTCATATCTGCCCCCTCTCGTCTATGCAATATCCTCTTTCACATGCGCATTCGCGTTCACTCTTAATCGCCTCCCTACGTCACAGCAACTCAGATGATATCGTAGCCACTCTTACACGTACTCCTCCACCTGAACCATGTCCAACGCAAGCGCCGACACAGATCCCACATTCCGCGCGCAACATTCACTCGTTCCTGATCGCATTGGACGCGGGGATTTCCCTGCGGCCCGCGCCCCGCCCTACGTACGTCCTCGTCCCCACACACGATCTCGTCCCCACATACGTCCTTGTACCTACATACGTCTTCGTCCCCACTCAGGATCTCATCCCTACCCACGTCCTCGTGCTCACACACGACCCTGTCCCCACACACGACCCCGTCCCCACAAACGTCCTCGCCCTCACATACGTCATTGTCCCCACACACGTCCAGCCCCCACATTGTCCTCGTTCCCACACACGTCCTCGTCCCCACATTCGTCCTCGTCCCCACATACGTCCTTGTGCCAACATACGTCCTTGTCCCGACACACGATCTCATCCCTACCCACGTCCTCGTGCTTACACACGACCCTGTACCCACACACGACCCCGTCCCCACAAACGTCCTCGCCCTAACATACGTCATTGTCCCCACACACGTCCAGCCCCCACATTGTCCTCGTTCCCACACACGTCCTCATCCCCACATTCGTCCTCGCCCCGCAAACACTACCTCATTCCCACATACGTCCTGGCCCACCCCACACGACCCTGTCCCCACGCACGACCCGGTCCCCATATACGACCTCGTCCCCACATACGTTCTCGCCCTCACACGTCCTCGTCCCCACATACGTCCTCGTCCCCTCACACGTCGTCGCCCCCACGTACGTTCTCGCCCCCACGTACGTCTTCGACTCACATCGTCGTCTTCCTCGTAACGTGCTCGCTCCCACATACGTCCTCGTCCCCACACTCAACCACATCCCACATACGTCCTCGCCCCCACTCATTACCTCATATCCCCACATACGTCCTCGCCCTCCCCACACACACGACCCTGTCCCCACGCACGGCCCGGTCCCCACACACGACCTCGTCCCCACATACGTTCTCGCCCCCACTCGTCCTTACCCCCACATACGTCCTCGTCCCTAATACCACCCCTTTTTTTCCTGCACATTTCGCGTGCAACCAATCCCTTTCGAACTCCCTTGCTCGGGAGCCTCTCTTACAATCGTCTTCCACGTGAAGCACAGCGCCCCGGATTCCGCACGCAGAGCGCGCTCGTCCCTGATCGCATTGTCGCGGGGATTTCCCGGCGGCCCGCGCCCCGCCCTACGTACGTCTTCATCCCCACATACGTACTCGTCCCCACACTCAACCACATCCCACGTACGTCCTCGTCACCACACACAACCTCATCCCCACACACTACCTCATTCCCACATACGTCCTCGCCCTCCCCACACACACGACCCTGTCCCCACGCACGGCCCGGTCCCCACACACGACCTCGTCCCCACATACGTTCTCGCCCCCACTCGTCCTTACCCCCACATACGTCCTCGTCCCTACTACCACCCCTTTTTTCCCTGCACATTTCGCGTGCAACCAATCCCTTTCGAACTCCCTTGCTCTTACAATCGTCCTCCACGTGAAGCACACCGCCCGAGCATCCCGTCCCTGATCGCGTTGGGCGCGGGGATTTCCCTGCGACCCGCGTCCTGAGCTACATACGTCCTCATTCCCACATACGTCCTCGTCCCCACACTCAACCACATCCCACATACGTCCTCGCCCCCACACATTACCTCATATCCCCACATACGTCCTCGCCCCCTCCCCCACACACACGACCCTGTCCCCACGCACGACCCTGTCCCCACACATGACCCTGTCCCCACGCACGGCCCGGTCCCCACACACGACCTCGTCCCCACATACGTTCTAGTCCCCAAACGTTCTCGCCCCCACATACGTCCTCGTCCCTACTACCACCCCTTTTTTCCCTACACATTTCGCGTGCAACCAATCCCTTTCGAACTCTCTTGCTCTTACAATCGTCCTCCACGTGAAGCGCAGCGCCCGCGCATCCTGATCGCGTTGGGCCGCTCCCTGCGGCGCTCCTCGGGGGCAGTGGCGCCGCGCTGCCGCGCATAAATTATCAGCCCTCGACCGCCGCGGCCGGCCACCGTCACAAATCCCCCTGTAAATTTTAACCGCGCGCCCGTCCGTTTCAATCTACTACAAATACCGCGCGCTGTTGCGGGTGGAGCACCTGCCCCGTTCGCGCGCCGGAATGCGCGGCTCTGCCGTAACGTATTGCGAACCGCGGCGATTGTTAAAAATTGTCGCTTTAGCTGTTGACTGCCCGAGTGACAAACGGCCGGTTCAGTGCGTGAGCGGTGGCTGGCTGTGAATAGTGCACCGGTAGGATTTTGTTTCCGAATCCAGGTGCGACGAGACTATTCAAAAATAGTTTCCATTAATGTCGTGCCGAGTTTTTGTGACAAGCTCAATGTTGTTAATAAGTTGAATTGGGGAAAATGAAATGAACTGGGTGTCGTGTTGTAACAGTCGAATTAAGAATGTTTTCGAATATTTACAAATAGTTTCCATTGATCACTCGTTACTTTTCAGTCAGGCGCTTGGTTGATTACAAGATTGTTTGGTTACAAGAGACGTGTTACCTGAGAGACACGTAAGAACGAAATGAGGATGATGTAAGGAATGGGACGGTGCTTCAGTTGGAAGTGGGGTACTCAAAGACAGGTGCAAAACGTGGGTTGCTGCTTCGTAACGCTGATGGAGAGAAAAACTCGGATCGTAAATGTTTGACAAAAGGATGCTGTTGGATGCTTTTGCTGAAAGAGGCGACGGTAAATTTTTGACGAAGCGCTGGAAGTGAAGCGAGCTTCAGCGGATGTGGGTGGTATTAGGGGTGGGTGTGGCATTTGGGAGAGGTGCTCGTAACGCGAGATATACAAGAGTTTAAGGATAGAATTGGAATGCGGTAGTTAATGACAGACGGTGCAAGTGTAAAAATGATAAAAGGTGATTAACGACGTATACAGAATGCGACAGAACGTGAATGACTGCGGTGTAAAAATTGTAACAAACAATCGGGAAAACGGACATTGTTAGGTGAGATGTGCAAGAGCGAAAAAAATATTGCGTGCGAGAGGAGTAGAAGGAGATAAAAGAACTAGAAAACTGCTATACAAGCAGGAATGTTGTGTAAGAGGGTTATTTCCGAACAAATGTGAAGTTAAAAACGATAAAAGCATCGCTAAAAAATGGTAAGTGTAGTATCTAGTATCTACACTGAACTAAGTTTCTACAGATTCCACCGTTCCGTATCGGGCGAATTGCAAATTATAGCTGCGTGTGGATTAAGAAGAAACGCTCTTAATTTTGCGAATGGAAACGACCGCTAAACATCAGCCTCATGATAACATTTTGACTGGTAAAAGAGAATGAGTTTCACGTTGAAATTCATCGAATGTATTTCTAGAAGAAACTCAATCAAGTGTTTTGAGCTAATTATTTGAAAAAAAAAAGCTGCTTGTTAATGAGAAAAAAATTCGAATAGTGAAAAAAAGTTACATTGTCTGATTCGTTATCTTGCAGCGTCGTTTCCAAATCGTGGAGCACCAAAGACCGTACCGTGGGTGATGGCGGTGATGTTTGCAGGTTCGCCCTGCCGGGAGCTTCAAGGTGCGGTGGCGGTGAATGGATGAATACCTTATTCCTTATGCCTTATTCCTAATGCCTTATTTTACGTGGCGAGACTCAGACCAAGAGACCTGCTCTTCCATCTGACCACGCAAATTTCCTTACGCTCCTTTAACCTACTAGGGAAGAAAGGTGTTACTTGGGCGACGGAACAGGCAATTTGAATTTAGCTCAGATGCTTCAATTAGGCTTGAAAATCTTTTACATGCAGTAAATGTACAAACATGGGACAGCCGGCTTTACTTCCCATCCCAAGGAAGGCCCACGAAGGATTTTTTCGCCGTTAAAAGTCCACGGCTTCGATCGGGTTATTATACCGGGCTGTTATACCCGCGAACTTGGGTATAAAAGCCCCGGGCGATAACTGTTATAGAGCGATTTTCCTAAGAATGAGCCAAAATGACAGCTAGTGCTGGCAACATAACTGAAGGTTCTGTGGTCGTTGTGCCCTTGAGCCTATTAGACTCCCTTCCCGCATTCGTTCGTTTGCAGTTGGCTAACTTGTAAATGGCTTGGATACTTCCTTTTGTCGCGTCCTTGTCCGACAAAAATATAGTGCGATGCGAGAAATAATTGATTCTAGGAAGTGCAGTGTAATGTGCTCTTCTGTAAAAGTTCTTTTTTTCTTTATATACTAAATTGAATTTACTTTGTGTGTGATAAATATTATGTTTATTTTAAAACCGAGACTTGAATGCGAGATACGTAACGGTGCACGTGTTTCCGGCATAAAATCATTTTTCTTTCTATTTACATTCGTGGCAGTTTTCTTTTACTGATTGTGAGAACATGTTAAGAGATTTTCCACATACGTAATAAAATTTAAATATTCGCTCGCGTACGTGCATATACATCAGCGAAACTCTTAGACTTCTGCATAGGGATGTTTTCACAGGAGCCATTAGCACTTTACGAAGGGACGTGGCTGAACAGCTTTCGCGGCGGAGGGATACGTCCCTGAATTACTTGTGATGTTTATTTATTTATTTATTTATTTATTTATTTTACGTCAAAAACAGTTAAAAACTGCGTATGACGTGCTATGGGGAAAAGTGAATTGTGTGCACATTTTCAAAATTCTGTGATCCCTACACTAAGTCATAGACTACTTAAATTTTGAATTTTGAAAGAGAGAAAAAAAAACAAAAAAACTCCCATGTAATAAAATCTATTTTCAATAATAAATAAGCAATAAATTTTGGCTCTTATTACTTCCTGCCGCGACATGGAAACGATAATTTGAATAATTGTATTTCCCACTGAATTCTAGAAGACGTGCACAGATAATGAAGTTACATTTATGTCCAGAAGCAAAACAAGGGGCCATCTCAGCATTTGCTCAATGGATCAGGGAAACTGGACGAAAAACCTGATGGAGATGGGGGTCATTGACCCGGAAGCTGTGTTACAATAGTTGTTACAGGTTGTTTATACTCATTTATACAGTCCAAATGGTAATTAAAGCATTATCTAATGCATTATGTTCACTTGTTTTCGCGAACTGTCACTTTGGCTCATCCTTAGGAAAATCGTTCTTTACACCATCGCCGCCGCAAGCGGTGATGGCGTTGGGACGAGGGGGCGTGGCGCGGATGGGAGTGGCGGGAGCGGCGTTAACGCGCGGTGGGCCTGGCTCCCCGCGACACAACGCGATTAGGGCCTCCACGGTGTGCGGCGCAGCCGGTCCGCACGGCTGTTGGCGGGGGGGAAGGGCAGGGACAGGGACAGCGCCGAGGGTGATCGGCCACCGCTAATGACGCCGCCGCTTTCCCCCCCCCCCTGCCCACACACACACACAGACAGTGCCGCCGCTGTTGTCTCCCACACGTGGGCGCTGAACCCGCCGCCGTAGGTGTTGAAGCTGGAAGCGCTTCCTCCCACCTTTGTTATTAAAATGCGTTCTTTTCTCTACTACCTGGTAGTGGTGGCTTGTGCCTGTTGTTGGATTTGCGCTACAACCGAAACTTTTCGCTACTTAAATATATTTAGTTGTACCAAATGTGTAGGTTTTATTTACTTACATTCGTGATTCTTAAGCATATACTTTTTGTACATTCACTGAAAGTCAGATATGAGAGAATAATCCGCCCATGTATTGCTGGCGTGAATGTTTACGTTCCCTCCTGTGAACCTCAATGTACTGCGTACATGTTCAAGAAAATGTCAAAGTTTTTCGCTATGTCTTATGAATTTTTTTTATAATTAGCTCTATTTTTTGGTTAGCAACCAGTTATACAACTATTTACAATGCAATAAATAATTTTATACCCTTGGCAAATTTGAAGACATTATATATGTGTGAGGTGTTTGTGTATGTTACTTGTATTATCTCATTTTAGTAACAATTTTTCTCACATACGTTTACTACAGTGTGGAATCAGATTTTTCGTCGTATTCGCCTTTATCTTTCCCCCAATAGTTCATCGCTATCGCATTGTTTCACTCCCATAATTCAGAGAAATATACTTTAATGAGGCAAAACACAATGACGTATTTAACAATAGTCCAAATGTGAGTTTTCGTTTCATTGCTCATAGTCGTCCTCCATGCAACAACCTCCACAAATACTGTACCCCCAGCCTGACAATGTTCGCTTCCGTTGGTTTAAATGTTTAAAATATAATTATTGTTAGATTCACTTATTCCAACTTGTCTTCCCAAATACGACGGCCCTACGCTGCGATCCAGATAATTCGATGATTATAACAGACGGAAAAGTGTCGACTCAGCGCTTCGGTCCGAAGGGTCGGGAGTTCGAATCCCGCCGTGAACATGCTTGTTTGTCCTTTGTCTCATGTATGTGTGTTGTCGCGGAAAGCCTCGCATTCTGCTGACCACAGACCGAGGAGCCCGCATGTCAGCGCGAATGAGGAACGTCAGTGTCTAGTGCAAATGTTAATATGTGTCCCCATGAGGGACATAGTGGGTACCTGGCGCGGATAGTTGGTTAGGTGGTTGATTAGTGATTCCGGGCGCGTCATCAGCTTAGGTCATTAGTCCCGTAAGTGTAGTGCATGCGCGTATAGTTGAAATCGGCATCCCTTGAAACTGGAAAAAAGCACCCGGAAGAAAAAAATAACAAGACGGAAAAATTATTTTCTTTTTGCGTGAAACAGAAAAGAATAGTTTTGAAAACCACTTTAAATTACCGTGTTCCGAACTATAATTCGTGTTTCGTTCCAGATAAATCCCACTCTTTTTTTATATGAGTTAATGAACAGCAAGCTCAATATAAACAATTTGACGCCTCTACTTTCTGTCCTGCAACAGAGAGTGAACCATTGCATCGCCTTCCCTTGCACCTGCCAGTGCCGAAGACAGTGTGTTTTCAAAAATCTGATTTAATCTCCATTCAGAGTGCAAGTCAAGAAAATTTCTCTTGAGAGATGTTCAAAAATTACAAACAAAACACGTGTACTATCTGAGGTGTCACAGCGAAACCAGCGTTTTAATTTTTATTATCAGTGAATGCCATGAATAGTATTGGACCATTCCTTCATGTGGCGTCCATTACCTTGAAAGTGGACCTGTTGCTCATTACAATTGGGTCAATTTCAGTGTCTTCCAAAGGAAGACTTTTTTCTTTGTTATTTAAGCTCGCATTAACATCTAGGTCATTAGCGACCACTATTGAAGTTAACGTTATGGTAACTACGAAGATGAAACGATATGGTGATGATAAGGGGTGAAAGGACGAACAAAAATACAACCATGTTCGAGTCGGGACTCGACCCCGCGGCCCTTCGTTGCGAGGTCACTACTGCCTTATCGATCACGGCCACCGGATCGGCAAGGAAGACTTTCTTTTACAAATTATTTGAATTAGATTACTTGATTTGAACATTTCAAAGAAAATCAACAGTTATGCACTTTGTGTATCTCTAGAAAGGAAATCTTAATAGCCAGCGGGGGACATCACACTCTCTAGGGGGATGGGGCACGATCCCCAACACCCCCTTTGTCAATTCGCTCTCAACTTCTACTGTTCCCCCTCCACATCTGCCACGCCTCCATAAGAGGGCCCCCCGAGTTTCTGTTCCGAGAAATCTGACGGACGCGATTATATCAATCAAACAGAAACCTAAATTTCCACTCCTAATTCGGATTGATTGAAGACAATGAGATGGTATATGAATACTATTTTTGAGACTCACGTATGCGAAATAATTAAAACATAGCTTCCTAGAATAGAGCCATAAGCTAGAATGTTTTTTTGCCTTTAGACTTTGTGTGCAGAAATGTAATGGCGTTTTTTCTCGAACTTCTGCTACAGCACGAAATCCATATTCCTATTTCCACTGAAGCTACCGATGCAAAAAACATTCCAATCCTATTTCGCTCAGACATCAGATCTCCCTTACATCTACGACCACCGATGACGGGGGATCAGCCTCTGATTCCTCCTCTTTAACCCTCCTACGTGCTCTACCACGTCTCTACTCGGCGACCTCTCAAAGCAACTGGCGCTGCAGGCAACGCCCCTCACGCAGACATCATCTGTCCTCACGTTTACCTTCGCTGATGACAATAGATCTGGGCTCCCCTTGCCTTCGAATTCACCACGCTCTCTCCGCCGCCTCCGCACCTGCTCCAACCGCCACGCCCCCCTCCGCTTCTTGCGCCGCGCCCTGGCTCATCAGCGCCCTCTCCCCCGGCGCAGGCGGGTGGTAAGTGAATCGGAGCGGCGCGCGTTGGCCCGCTCGGGGGTCAGACCGCACGGCGCGCCGCCCGCTCGGGGGTCCGATTGACCCCTGCGGCCGCGCCTGTTGACAAAGGGCGCACGGGCGGGGGGGGGGGGCAGGGGGAGGGTACTGCCCGAGCCCGCGACTGCGGTTGCGGTGGCGGTGGCGACATCCGCGATGGCGGGGCCGGAGGCGGCGGTGGTTGGGGATCTGTCGTCGGTGGTTTATTGTGGTGTTAGATGGGGCGAAAGTAGAGTCGTAGGTGTAATATTGTCGTAGTATGTAATTTCTCACCTCCGTGCTCAAAGGTAAACCGCACAATATCTTAACCGGTAGTGTCCTTACTGACAGCGGCTGGACCGCCTAAGGCGTTGGTGAAGTTGTCGGAATCGGAATTTCTAGGTGAGATATGCTTGAGGGTAAGTGCGGGCGGAGCTACAGTATGACAATAATGACGGTATGCATATTCTACACTGTGACTACGTTGTGTATTATTATGACTAGGGGGAGAATTTTGATTACTTGAAACATTCCCAACTATTATGCTTTTAAAATGTTTTTAAAATGCCCTAAAACAAAGAAAAATTACGTAAAAAAGGTGATCAAAACCCGTTCAGATGGATAACTTAGGCTGTTGGATATGCTACTGATATAATCGAGGCTTCTTCTATTAGTTGAATGGAACTCAGCTTTCAAACTTTGGGTTTGGACTGTTCTTTACCACTAAATCTGTCTTTAGATATCCCGAAATCGGCTGAACCGCCAATGACTCTCACAACCTTAGATTACACCCTCACAATGGCTGACATTACAACTTCTGAGCGAAGAAATTGAATATGCTACCAGATATAGGTACTCGGGAATTCTGTGGAGAACATTTGTTGCATCTCATAAATATTATTTGAAGCAAGTACCATTAAAACGTCATTAAAATCGATGAAATAATCGAAAAATGCATTAAAAGTGACGGAAAAGGTTAAATAATTACTTATTAGCCGTAATCGATAAAAAATGCAACAACAAAAATGACGTATAATAACGGTCCATTTCTTTTCGCATTAACATAAAATGAATTTCTATACTAAACGGCATTGTTCTAAACTGAAAAGAAAGAAAAAGACATTTCATTAAAATCCGCTCTCTAATTACGACGATTTCTTCGATGACGATATGTGAGACTCAATTTTGGCGGGAGGGGGTGACCTGTGATGAGAGCAACGAGAGCCACAGGAGAGACTTTCCGGGAAAGGTAGCCGGAGAGAGTACAATCGTGATGTTCGAAGCGGGAACAGCATGGAAGTCCCCGCAGTAACGAGTTTGAAGGGCAAAGGCAGGCGCGGAAAGCAACGCACAAGCCGATGCGTGAGTTCCCATACGGCGGACACGAGCAGGCGAGAATGGCGATCGGAAGCGGAAATGGAGAATGAACAGACACGGGTATGGAAGCAGAAGCGGAGAACGAGTGAACTGCTCGGACACGTAGGCGAGGTGCAGCAGAAACCGCGCGAGAGAGCGAGGGCGGCAACTGTGGCGGCGGCTCAAGTTAATACCGACCGAAGAGTCACAAGGTTATAACGGTATTGGCTTTCGCAGTCGCTAGTAGAGGTGGTAACAACAGTGTTATGGCTTATGGAAGCACTAGAAGGGGTGGAAGTGTCAACGAATGGTGAAAACTTCGTTGTCTATTTAGCCTTGTCGGCTACGGCTGCGACGAATGGTTTTGATGTACGGGTGATGGAATGATGTGAATGATGGAGCATTAGCGTAATGAATTTCAGGGGAAACTGGAGGTCCCCGAGAAAACCTGTAGCGATCCCGCTTCGTCCATCACAAGTTGCACGTGGATTGATCGGGACGTGAACAGCACACACAGGTGGGCCGCTCGCCGCTATACAACGGATCGTCCCACGAACGCAGGAAGCGGGGGAAGACCGTCAATGTACGTGCGGTACTGGGTGACCCGAAAGGAGATGGGAACAGCGGCTGTGGTGATGGTGTTCGCTTCCAAAGCACAGAGGCGGGGTGAGCTGTCCGCTGATCAACGTCCTCCGACACGACGCGGTCGGTGGCGGTGGCGGCGGCGGCGGCGGTGGCGGCGGCGGCGGCGGCGGCGGCGTCGGCGGCGTCCACCCCAGTCCAAACCAGCAGCGGCGGAGATGGCGTAACATGATTTGCAGACGAGGCTCCCTTAATTGGTATTTAACTACTTGCTATGCGGCGCGGGTGCGCCTAGACTCGTAAATTATCGTGACCTAACGGTGGTTTTATTTCCGAACGGCGCGGACCGCTTCCCTCTGTGATACTCGCGTAAATTCTGGCGCAACTACTGTGTGTGGGGTTTCCGCGTTCGTTCACTAGATGCGTTTGAATAACTTAACTATGGTGCTTCGGGATGTTTGCCAAGAAGGGAGTTGAATTGGAAACTATTCAAGCAATGCGGTATTCTCGATCTTAAATGGTGCACTCGGTTCCTTTGTTTTATGTGTACTAGCGCCCAGTTATAAACTGAGTCCTCCATATTTCACACGGTTTTAACTTGGCTTTTAAATGTTTCCATAAAATGCATTATAGAGAGAGTTATACTTTTTTAAAGTTAACATCGGTTATTCATTATAGATTTCTCATGAACAGTGATTTGTTTCATTTTTACGACTACTTCTCTTTATGTCACCAGACCTCTGGTTCACCGTAACGGGAGAATGGGGAGTAAATGTTTATTGTGAGCTTTATGGCAGAAGTGTTCCGAAAATAAAAATGGAACGTTAAGTAAACAATCATTTCAATTTTTGTGAAGCTCAATAATTTGAGTTTTGTGAACGTCACCTGCAGTATCTCTCCGATGGATGTTTTTCGAAGTAACAGACCGCCAATTTATGAAATAAACAAGGGAATGGCATAATGACATCATGAAAATTGATTTTGCGACATATTCGTGGCAACATTAGATATAAAAAAAATCATCTTTAGATTATAAAGATGGCATCATGGCATCTTTAGATTATAAAAAAAATATTTTATAACGTTAGCTACTGAAAGTAAATTGAACTGAAAGTGGCTTGTATTCTTTAAATATTTATCATTGGTATTTTTGTAAAATAAATTAATAATAATAATAATAATAATAATAATAATAATAATAATAATAATAATAATAATAATAAATGCTCATTAAGTTTAATATGGCATTAGATCTCCATTGAGAAAGGTATTTTTCTTCTTTAGGACAAAGGTGATTGGTTCTCTACATCCGATTGAACTGCCAGGATCGAACAGCAATGCTAAGTTTCCAGGATATAGACTTATAGTCATGCTTTCTCGAGTATATTCCCTTACAATCTCAAAACGTTAATGGACTTAACAGGTAACTTTAAGAGGAATTCGTATTCAAAGGACTCTTGAAAAATATATTCTTAGTGAAAGTTGACAGCTCATATCGTATTCTCTAACGCTCTATGCAAACACTCCTATCTTCGTCACCCCTATCAACAGCCCGGTTAGAAACATGTCTACACAATGACCGCTCAACTGCCTGCCAAGGCCCGCCTTCAGTTGTTGTTTTCGCAATCGATCAACACCTTGCGCACCTTGACCTCCGGGGTATACATCACGTGTGGTCGCTCTGGGCGCGCCACGCCACCTGGGCGGGCAACGCAGGTGCAACAAGGTCGGCCGTGGAGATCTGCAGAACAGGTGATATCATGATACAAAGACCAGAAGGTATCTACAGCTTAAGAAAGGCAAGTCATGCCGAGAAAAGAGAATAAAAAACTATAGTTTTGACTCTGTAGACAAAAACTAGCACTGCACTTGGACTAAAACTTTCATCGCCAGGTCCGTTCCCCAATCACTGAGATGTCGTCAGGCGTTCGGTATCGGTGGCAGTTGATGTTCTTCGACCACTATTTTGCCGCTCGAAAGGTTGAGGAGTCAAATGCCAGACACATATGCTTTTCTTCCTGCTTAAGGAAGAACCAACTATTGTAGTTGGTCTTGAACGACGCATTGAACAAATGACTGCAGATTAGAGTCCCTTCTATTAATTTTAAAATATATTAAAATTCAGTGTTTATATTATAAAACCTGGTAAGAAGAGCACTGGACAACACATTTAGGGCTCACCATATTGCATTTAAAGAAATTGATTACGAAATTTAGTTGAGTAGAAAGTGCAAACTTCTTTCTAAATCCTTAGTGTTTTAAATGCATGTTCGGTAATGTTATTGTATGCATGTTATAGTTTATTTATGACGATAATATATTATACCGTACTGAAATCGCATCTAACGTTCCATAAGCCTCCGACTTCATATTGCCTGTGTAATCTTTCTTTGATAATTTCAAAACGACGACGAATTAATCTTTTTTCATCTTTCTTTCCAAGTGACATCATGAATCACAGAAGGCTCGCCCTGTCCGAATGCAATTTAGAATCATACTGTACATAGTAAGAGACTAATTTTGTCAGAAATGCGAATAACGAGATGTCACATGACTAAATTAACTCCCACAGATACAGTATCTGAAAATACTCGGTAAATAGTTTAATGATAGAGTATTACTGTCTGAACAAGAAAAATGAATTCCCAAATTTAAAATAGTGTCCCTCTGTTTGTTTATTAATTTTAGAAATGAAGTATTATTAAATTTCCCGCCCCTTTTAAAACTGCCTGTCTTACAAATCCATTACCCGTTCGGTGATGTGACAGTGCTCATAGGTTACGTTGTTAAGAGATACAGAATATTTTACCTCTATCTTAGCATCATTACTGCAACGCGATCAGACAGTTCTAAGAGGGAGAGAACTGGAATTCCTGGATTCCATGGACCTTGAGAGGGGAAAATGGCAGCCAGGAGCCAAAAGGCAACATTTGGAGATGTAAGAGAGACACACTGAGAAAGTCTTCGAAAGAGGGTGAGCGGCCATGAAATCTGAAACGGAATTGATGGGATGTGAATGACAGCGTTGTACAAGAATGAGTGAAGCTATGGATGTGAAGTAAAAAAATAAAAATGGAAGAAAAGTAATAAAAGTGTGGGGCACAAAAGTACGATAAACATGAAGGGTTTGCATAGTGGTACACGACAGGTAGTTCAATTTTAAGATGGGAAACCGGAGGTAGAAAATGAACACCAGGTGGAAAGCATCGAATGAGGAAAGGCGAGATTAAAGTAAGTAATACGGTCGCACTGAGGAGAAATATTGCTCCACACAGCGTATGAATACTCAAATAATTTCTTAGTACCTGTGTAACCAGGCATTGACTTTTGCAATATGCATTCATGATTACACCAAAAATAAAACTAATCTTCAATGTGAAGCAAAAAAAAAAAAGGTTTAACTAATAGTGGATGAAAATGTAGACATAAGTTAATACTATTAAAATGTATGGTTCTATAATATGATTAAAAACCAACGACTGGAACTATAACATACAACTATATACTATAACTACAACATCTACTGGTCGCGCACTATATCTTGATTTTCAGGTACCCAACTCTGCTTAGCTCAACTCGCTCACAAAATATATTTCAAAGAGAATGACTTTTTTTTCTCAGAGCTACTAATATCCGTAAACTAGCCACAAACCAAAAACGTACAGAGCAATTCTAAGAATATTAAATACATAATACTAACCTTACTACGTAATTCACATCGTATACGAATTATTATTATTACTAGCAAGACATTTCTACAGAAATATTTTCCTAGATATTGCGCTGAAGCTTTGAGGCAAATAGACATTTATCTTAGCGCAGGCAAACTTGCAGCAGCTGACGTACACCAAGCCCTCGTCCCCATCCGAGTATCACGAAAAAGTGCGCAACTAGTATGAACTGTGAAGTGTAATTTCCGCTTACAACCCCAATGTCCAAATACGTTCAAATCACAGGATCTCCGTGGCGGGGCGGGGCGGGGCGGAAAGTGGCCTCGTTTGGCGGGCGCGCGTGTGCGGAGGCGTGGGGGTGGGCGTGGGCGTGGGCGGGGACGCGTCGTATTTTTAGCCGCGCCCGCATCATAAAGGACGGGCGCCGCTGCGCTTCCCTGCGCTCGCCTCGCGCGCGCGCGGGCGAAGGAGACAGAGCGACACAAGAGGGAGACAAAGACGAGAGGGGGAGAGCGAGAGAAAAAGATAGAGAGCGCGCGCGCGCGAGAGAGAGAGAGAGAGAGAGAGAGAGAGAGAGAGAGGGTCGGAGCGAGGGGAGAGAGAGGGTGAGAAAGAGAGAAAAGGAGCGAGGAAAGAGTGAAGTAGTGAGAGTGTGAGGAGAGAGCGAGCGAGAGAAAGAAAGAGAGAGCGAAAGAGAGAGAGTGAAAGAGAAAGCGAGCGAGCGAGAGAAAATGAGAACGAGACAAAGAGAGCGATCGAGGGAAAGAGAGCGAGCCAGAGAAAGAGACCGAGCGAAAGAAAGAGAGAAAGCGAGTAAAAGAGTGAGAGAGAGAGAGAGTGAATAGAGAGCGAGTGAAAGAGAAAGCGAGCGTGAGAAAGTGAGCGAGCGAATGAGAGTGAGCGAGCGAATGAGAGTGAGCGAGCGAATGAGAGTGAGCGAGCGAATGAGAGTGAGCGGGCGAATGAGAGTGAGCGGGCGAATGAGAGTGAGCGAGCGAATGAGAGTGAGCGAGCGAATGAGAGTGAGCGAGCGAATGAGAGTGAGCGAGCGAATGAGAGTGAGCGAGCGAATGAGAGTGAGCGAGCGAATGAGAGTGAGCGAGCGAATGAGAGTGAGCGAGCGAATGAGAGTGAGCGAGCGAGAGAAAGAGAGCGAGCGAAAGATAGAGAAAGAGAAGGAGAAGGGAGGTGACGATGCTGCCAAGGATAGTCGGGAAGGACTGCTGCGTGTGAGCAAAAGGGTTGAGGCGAAGGACTTTAAAGGCAGGTGGCTAGTAGAGTAACCGGGGAGTTACTGAGTTTGAACCTCTGATGAATTTTTTACGAAACATTTCTTAATCCGAAAAAGAGCTATCCGTACAAAGTGGACTCAAAAGGGACTTTTCCCTGTGGTACGTGTGTTGATTTTGAAAATAAAGGTCAATGGCACGAATTACCGCCTTGGGGATTTTAACTTTGTGACTTCAAGTTTACGTGATGTATGTTGGTGTCTTAGACCTTCGACGAAATGTTAAACCTATGCGGTATTCACTTAAGAGATCTATTACTAACGTGCACTACAGCATTTACTAAACATTAGAATCTACCTCTGACGAATTGTTTATGCTTAAATGCAGTTCATCAAGTTCATTGTGTCCTTTTCAGACACCACTGCCAATTTATGTCATATACGCTCGTATTTTTAAATTGAAAGTTATTGCTATTAAGAGACAACAATATCGCATTATAAATAGATTCAAATATAACTAGGGGAATGAGTGACATGACGAAACTTTTCCTCCTCTATGTATTATTACTAGACCTCGGATTTTAGGACTTATGTAAATATAGACTGACAGACATCCCGAGTTTTGGGTACGAAATTGAGTGCATCTCTTCTCTACCTTTCCACCATTCCTAACCATCTTTGGAACAAAACTAAAAGACCTTCTTCGTGACGTGTGTGCGACGTTACAGCTCAAACAAAAAACCCTTTAAAACAGATTTTTTTCTACTCCCGTTGTATAATTCTATCATTTGATGGCTGCAACCCACTTTATAATGATACTCATTACGATACAGATTTCATTATGATACAAGTTTTTGACCAATCACAGAGAAGTTTAATCATTGCGAATCGTTTTATTGAATGTTTTGTTCGATTGTGTACATTAAAATTGCATTTAATATTATATTATGTTTATCAGTTTTATTTATTTTATTGTTTATTATATAATTTTTACGTGGAATATTATTTAAAATAAATTGGGACGTAATTTCACTTCGATCATTTGACTAGTGTAGTGATAGTGGTAGAGGGAACATTGATTGACGTTAAGATCAGAACGCAAGTCATTTTGTGTTATATGTTGCTGCCGTGTGTTTGTCCTTAAAACCGGCCAGTTCTTTAGTTTGAAATATTTAGTGAATCAGAGGATGTTGGCATCTTCGGAAATAATAGGAAAAGCGAAAATGTGACCTCCGAATTATTACCGCAACTTTCGTTCTCTCTCGCACGCGGACTGGTAAACCAAAGCCACCTGCGGTAAGCGGCGTTGGTTGAATCCTGCAACTGCTATCAACTGCCACGAAACGATTCAATGTAAAAGTTTAATTTATAAAAGTTACCATAAGTCATAGAAAAAGTACCGTATGAAACGATGTAATGGGTATTAATACACTCGTGTGAAGTTTACGATACTCGCTCGTATCGTAATAACACACTCGTGTATTAATACCTATCATTACATTATTGTTTCATAATGTACTAATATGAGCACAAAATTCGGGATCGTAATGCGGTTGTGATTCCAGTACTTTGCCTCACTATAGGTACAGTACAGGGAGGAAAAATAAAAAGTTACGCAATGCATGTGCCAGGAGATTGAGTGTCGCATGGAAAGAGAAAGAAAAATCCGAGAGACAATAAGTGCATGAGAGAAAAATGATAGTGGGAAAATCGCGGGAGGAAGGATAAATGATGGCGCGTTTACGCTATTGATGAATGAAGGTGTGGGAGAGGCAATGTGTTACGTGAGAACTGGCAGGCGGACAGATATGTAGAATTTCTTTGTGCCTCACGGGTCAATCGAGTGTGAAGGTTGAAACTGGTGAGACGTGGAAGGAAAGCATTATTGTTGTAGGTTGTTCAGATTGTTTGGGAGTGAGGCGTTCTTCAGACTGTCGTCGGTTGTTTGGATTGTGGCGGAAATATGTGGGAGCGGGTTGCGAAATGGCTGGATGATGCATTGGTGTGGGCGGTGTTGAATATATGGGTGTAGCTTGTCGGCGGAAGCCTTTACTTCTGATGAAACTCTTCTCTGCCCTCTTTGCTTGTATCGAGAGTGCCTAATTCACTTTTAGCGTGAACACAATTACGTTGTTAAGAGAACGAGAGGCTCAAAATTATTAAATGTATTTTAAACACTGTATAAAGAATTATTTTAAAAAAACTGTCAAAGATTGTAATGGAAATTCTGATGATGAAAAAATGTGATAGCATGAGTTTTTGCAATTTTTTTACAAATACTTCAACAAGCTTTCTTTCATATAGAACTTTTTCTAGATCCTTCTCCAGAGCTCGTGCTCTCTTCATACTTGATTCTGCATTGTCCTCTGTCCCTAAATGTCGTAACGCAGTCTTGACTCCTTTCAATACATCTTGCATTGTTGGAACACCGGCCCATTCTCCGAAGGGCCTTTTACTCGCCTGATAACATGCGAGATCTAATTAAATTTGCAGGATTTATTTTCTACGTTTACTATAGCCGAGGTTCAGGTTCACTATAACCGAATATTTTTATGCATGTTTGTAATGTAAGTGAAACGGAACCAGTGACTAAAGTTCACTATAACCGAGGATTCGCTATATCCGATTTTACTATAACCGGAGTCGACATTATATATATATATATATATATATATATATATATATATATATATATATATATATATGGATGTAAACACAGCATAAATACTTATATAATAAATAATATAAAAATTAAATGATATATTTTAATTAAATTCGTTGCTCGTTTAATCGTAATCGTTTCATATTTAAATCTTATGTAACCTAACTGAGTGACAACTAAATGGAAGTGTCCACGCCGCTCGTATCCCGGAGCAGGTGAATCGGGGAGTGTGCAGTGTGCAGTGTGCAGAGTGCAGTGGCCGCGGGCGTCGCCGGTTGGTTTCCGCGGCCGGGCGCGCGCGCGCGTGTGCGCGAACAAGGCGGCTGGGCGCATCGCGTGCGAACCCCCGAGCGCCGGAGGGCGAGCAAGCGAGCGCGCCACCCAGCGGCGCGGCGCAGCCCGACGGGCGCGCCAGCTCGCTCGCTCTTGCGCGCGAACGTGCACGGAGCCCGTAAATCGGAGCGCTTAAGGCGACGCCCGCCCGCGGGCGGAAGCGCTTATTAATAGCGACCACGTACGCCCACGCCATCGCCCGCGCCCGCGCCCGCGCCGGCGGCCGCCGCTGCGGCTTCCTTCCTTCCTTCCTTCCTCCCACCTCCTTCTCCTCCACCTCTTCTTCATCCTACTTTTCCTCCTCTTCCTCCCCCTCGTCGTCCTCTACCTCTTCCTCCTCCTCCTCTTTATTTTCCTCCTTGTCCTCCTCGGCTTCTCCTCCTCCTCTTCCTTGTCCCCTTCTTCCTTCTCTTCCTCCCCTTCCTTGTCCCCTTCTTCCTTCTCTTCCTTCTCTTATTCCTCCCTCTCTGCCTCCTCTTCCTCCCCTTCGTGCTTCTCTACCTCTTCCTCCTCCTCTTCCTTCTTCACTTCCTCCTCTTCCTCCTCCTCTTCATTGTCCCCGTCTTCCTTCTCTTCCTCCTCTTATTCCTCCTCTTCCTCCTTCTCTTCCTTCTCCCCTTCCTTCTTCCGTTCTTTCTCCTCTTCCTCCTTCTCCTCTTTCTCCTCCTCCTCCTAATCCTGCTGCTGTTCCGAGGCGTCGGCGTCGCCCTCGCCGTCCCCTCCCGGCGCCTACGTTGGAGCACCGTCCTCACTGACTCCGCCCCCTTCCCGCCCTCAGCTCCCACGCTGCCGTGCCCACCGGACCTCGCACTTGACTATGCCTCTGTATCGCCTTCGCCTTCCTTTTCGCGCCCGTTTCGAGTTTGCCCTCGTGTTCACCTTCGCTCCTCCTCAGCAATGTCCACCGCCCGGCTCCTCCCATCCTAGCTCCCGATTCCGCCGCTAGTTCTTCTGTTACCTGCCTCTGCCATTCCATCCTCCACCCTCGCCGTCTCTTCCTCTTCTGCCACATCCTCCGCCACCGGCATCGTCCCACCTCCCATTCCCCACCCCCGGCTCCGCCCCGGCTGCTCTCCGCCCTTGCCGCCGCCGGGGGAAGGGCAAACACGAACGATTCTGGGTCAGCGATTTATGAGAGCTCGTTCCTAAATATAAAAGATGGGGTTCGCAGTATTTTTATTTCCACTTCAGTGAGCGCTCTTGCTCTGGAGATATCTACGCCTCGACACTTTCTGTCTATACGTCTATATAGGCAGACTACCTTTGCTTTCGTCGTTTCTAAATTACGTGCTACATGCTGGAAGGGTATCGTGTTTTCGGAATGATATATACTAGACGCTCTGCGCTACACTTATCTCCGTAGAATATTGGCTAAAACGTTCCATTATTCTGCACTTAATTAACTTTTACAATTGAATTAATTTCTGTGTCTTTTAAAAATGTGTTCTGAGAAAGGAATCTAGAGTTTATTCGTTGAGTCTTTGACTGCATTTAATTCAGTGTCATTGTTCAGAGGTTACTGATTTGGACAAAAAAAAACTAGATTATGTGGATTTGTGACAAGTCACTTACATCCCATCAGATAGGCGCGTCCAAGTTGAAACTTTTTTATTATTTTTTTTTAACTAGTGCTTTCTTGCCCGTATTTTCAACGCAAAAATTACGCGAAAAGTACTCAGATTTTCGGAAAATTGTACATGACCTTATTTCAAAATATATTTAAAGGAACAGATTTCATTAAGGGAAAAAACTCTATCTTTAATATTTTAGTTGTAGGAAGACGCCGAAAAAGTTTTGAACTTGCAATTTTAAAAACAAATGAAGGCTTTCAACGAACATGATACATGCACCATTCTATTAAACGTCCTTCACACTATCCAACAACAAAATTTAATCAAAAACGATTTAACTTTTTTTTTTTAACAATTGGAAAATGGTCTAGTGGCTTTATATAAAACATCCACAAAATTCAAATATAGATTTCAAAGGGCCGAGACATCAGCTAGATCGTTTGAGGAATATCAGTTCTGGAGAAAATCGGCCGAACGGTTTAGCCGCTAGCGTTGGTCACGGACGGACGGACCAGGACCCACAAAACATGGATTCTGGCATTATCACGTGATAGAGGATTTTTTTCTTCTAAATTTAACAACTGGATTTATTCATTTTTTTGTTACCAAGGCCCTGTAAAAGGTTTTTTCTGGTGAAAATTCGCCTTTTTTCCGCGCAGTATGCATAAATTTCTCTCTACTCCGTAGCAAGAAAGTAAAAGATCAACATGATAAATCTAAAATGTTAACATCGAATTCTGTAACAGGTATGCAATCTTCCTTAGTACAATCTGCAAAATAGAGTCCTGTCAAGCAGTAAAAGATATGTCTTTGGCAAAAAAAGTCCTTTCGATTTCTGGCAGTAGTTTAAATAAATTGATTATTTATTCTCTATTACGTTGAACAAAATGTGTGTCAGATGATGTAAAAGATAAGTATAAAATACAGACTTAGTGAAATGTTTTGGAACTTTTGAAACGTGCTACCATATCATGTGTAGGTGCAGATAAGAACTCCCTTAATTTCTATGTGAATATGAAATATTAACAATTGAGTAATCAAAATTGTATCACATGGGTTTATTACGATTTACTACATACGCGACTAGTATTCAAAGAATCTATCAAGTCAGCTATCCTATCTTCTAGATGGACTTCTAGATGTTTTACGTTTTAAACACACCTAAACTTAATCGATAGTCCGATTTTGAAGGCTCTTGATGTTGGAACAATAAGTAGTTCTCGACTTGTCAGAAAAAGTATTCTGGTACAGAGGTAACCATATCGTAAATCACACTCAAGATTGTAAGGGAATCAAATTGCAAACCTGTAACTCTGTAGTACCAAACTGTAAAGCAAAACGATTCCTCATAAACGAGGTGGTCCCATTAGGTTCTTAAAACACTTTTTTAAAGTAGTTATTCACTTTTTCCACTACATAGTGTCTCGGGGAATTCATATCTGGTCGCAGCTTGGCGCTTGTTAGAAATTTTATCGATCATCGAGGGCGTCGATCTGTGAGGGCAAAACGAGGAGAGGGATCGGGCAGTCGCTTAGTCCTAAGAAGGAATGCATACAGAAAACGAAAAGACGGATCGAACGCTATCTATAGCCTATTGGTTCAAATATTGTACAGCATCTGCCTAATATTCATCTGTCAGAAACGACCGAACAGAACTGTCGGCCTATAGAACTCTCATGCGAGCAGGATAGTTATTTAACTCTTTTAAAGATCGTGTCATAGTACGAACTTGAACCTGATCTCTAAGTCTACAAAAGATTCAGCTGCGAACTTTCAAGAACAGAAACATGATACATGACGGCTACAATCCAGAAAACCTTTGAGCATCGCTGGTCAAAAATGTAATGAAGTTTTAAACATAATTTCTAAAGCTTTTTCGGTTCTCCTTCGCTCTTCGTCACACCCCTGTCTTAACCCCGTCCCCAGCCCAAACCCCAGACCCGCCGCCCTTCAAGCCCAAGCCTCAGCCGCAAGGGCTCGTCTGACGGATGGCTGGAATACGAAGGGCAAGGGCGTGGGGGACCGGGAGGGCTGAAGGGCGACCGCTGGTGGGTGGGCGAGGGCCGCCGCTTCCGATCGCGCAAGTTTTAATTAAAAACACGATGGCCGCTCGGGCGAGACGGCCGCTGGCAGGCAGCGCACCGCGAAGCTCATGATGAAGCAACGCGACGCGACGCGGCCGAGGCGAGGGACGTGACAGGCGACGCCGACGACGTAGTTGGCGAGCGGCCGCCAAGGAATTCGCTGACAAGTTAAATTTCAGACGGGAATTTACTGGCAAAAAAGATATAGTTACTTACTCACCTCTCTATTTTTTAATATTACCACCAATGTCAAAGAACGACGGCAACCAGTTCATTTGTTGCGGAAATAGTGTGTCAGAGACTTGGTTATATTATTTCCATGTTTGCTATCTGCAAAATGTTGATAAATATATCAACATCAACTGGATGTAACGGACCAAACACTATGGATATCGAAATTGTGCAGTCGATAATACTGACAGGTAAAAGGTAATTTTTTTTAACTTAGTCGACTTTTTTCAGTTCACCACATCTTTGATATTCTATATGAAATTTTTTTCTAACCACTTTAGCGATAGTTTAGGTCGGGGTAATAAAGTATCGAGCAAATAATATTAACGAAACCTGTAATGAGAATTTCGCTGCAGTACTGTATATTAGAGTAATGTACGATGCTGTAATGATGGGTATTCATTATTACACGAGAGTGATATTACGATACAAGCAAGTGTCGTAAACTTCACACGAGTTTAATAATACCCATTACATCGAGTTTCATACGATACTTTTTCTACGACGTTTATAAGTTAAACTTTTACATTTAATCGTTTCGTGGCAGTTGATATGCAGGATTTGGCCAAGGCTACCTAGCGGACAGCTCCCTAACCCTACCCTCGCATGCTGCCGCAGGTGGCTATGGTTACCAGTCAGCCTGCGAGGGAGTGCTGCGCTAGTCAAATAGGATCAAAGTGAAATTATGATCCAATTTATTTTAAATAATATTGGACGAAAAAATACTAAAAATAAAATATATTAAAACTGACAAGCGTAATATAATACCAAATGCAATTTTAATGTACACAATCGAACGAAACATGTGCTATATTCTTATAGAACGATTCTCAAAGATTAATCAAGTGTTAATACACTTCTCTGCGACTGGTCATGAAATCTGTATCGTAATGGGTATCATTATGCAGCTAGTTGCAGCCATCAAGTAGCCGCATTATACAGTGGGAGTACAAAAAATACTATTGAAACTCCATTCTCGTGCTCGTGCTTCTAACAATTACAAATATATACATAAATGTATTTTGGAGTCAAGACACATATTTAGTAGTTAAAGCATAATTTATCTAATGCAACACGGTAGTAAATTATTATCGTCATGACTGAACCTGAACGTTATGTGTGTTAGCTACCACACTAATATTTCTGAGTGGAAACGTTTCAATTAATTAAAACGAAAGTCTGATACATTTACTTTGATGTGTTGCGTACAATCACCCCTGTTCGCTTTGAATTAAACTCCATTCATTCGTAGGGTCACTCTTCCTCTTATCTTTTCGCAGATCATTCAGAGGCTTTGTGGAAACTGCATATAAAATATGTTCTGAAAACGCTGGAGTTGATAGTAGGATTTATTTTTTTAAGAAAATTTCATACATTTTAGTTAAAAATAGACTAAAATAAAAATATAATACAAAACATATTCGAAAGGTAATAAACTCGTCTAATTACAGGAGATAAAGCTTATTATTTACTTTTGCATTGCGTTACATTAATTGAAATTTTAAAAAAGCATAAAAATTAAATCTTGGCGTCTCCAGACCACGATCACATTTCGTTACAGGTCCTGATAGACTTAATTTTAAGTTCGCGGATTATCAGTATAAGTTAGTCAAACATTTTTCTGCCCTTATTGCGAACATTTTTCAATGTAGGAGAGTGTAGTGAACGGCAGAGGGGAGGATGCAGGCTGGCTAGTAGGAGGGGAGAAGGGGAGACAAGACACAGGCGCGGTGAGAGAGCACTTGAGGTTGCAAAAGTTTGGAGGAGGTGGTTGAGGACGGGGTGGATGAGGGCACCGAGAAGAGGGAGCGGCAACGCGGTAGAGAGTTAGAGAGGGGGGGTGGAGTGCGTCAGTGGTATTCAAACTTTTTTGAGTAATGTTCAACAGCCCAACTCTTAAAGCCGATGCCGAAATTTCCCGAGAGAAAGAATGTTTTATCAAACTGCGCCAAAAATGTTCGACTACATCCCGAATATATTTAGTGATTATCGGAGATTTATTGGTGCTGCATACGAAATGAAATAACTGCATTGATATTTTTGGATTTAAAGAACAATTTTTTTGTAATATGAACTTTTCATGCTCATTTAGCACCATATTAATGCTTTTTGATCATATAATTTTCATAACTGTCGAGCTAATTTTTGATAACTGTCTAATTTCTTTCTAATTTTTGACGTATTAAATTATTATTTAATTATTTAATTTAGTTGTGCGTTTGTTTGTTTTACAACTACAGATTATTGTAAAAAGTTGTTTTATTAATTGCAATCAGTGCTGACTTTTTAAAGAATTGGATCATTAACATGGAATTTGAGCTGTTCTTCCGTCCTGAAAATAAATTGAAGACAGTTGTCGAAAAGGCGCATCTGCACAAGAACTTTTCGTTAACATATACATTACATATCTATTGCAGTGTATCTGAACATACTCATTGCAGACAGATCTACCGTAAGTCAAGCTATTCTGAGGATATTCTGGAACAGAATCGACACAATGTTTGTGTCTTCTAGCAGCATTTGAAACATGGTTGTCCCATGTGAATGATCTTGGCTATCCGGGTGACACCGCGTCGAAGGCTGTGTTACCGACGTTGGCCGACGCTAGTCTGCCCACAGACCAGCCCTGAGGAAGACCTCGAAAAGATGGTCGAAACGTCGGCAACACAGCCTTCGACGCGGTGGCACCCGGACAGACAAGATCATTCACATGACTCCGGCCGCGAAAGCCTACGACTTCACATGGTTGTCCCAACTGAAAAATGACTGTTCACTGACTTACGTTGTTTTCGAAATGCGTCATTTCTTGTACATGCGACGATGAAATTTCACAATGAAATTGCAAAAAATGCAATTTCTTAAATTCATCAGTAAGGGGAAAAAACTACAGGCGTCCGCAGGAGTGTTGCGGGTTGCAGTCTGCCCCAGCCCGGGAGAGAAAGACGTCATGCGCGAGAGCGGAAGAGGAGTAGACGAAGGCTGACGCGAGAAACGCAGAAAGGGGGCGGAGGGAGAGAGAGAGGGAACGAGGGTGGGGGCTGGGGCGGGGCACGTCGCCACCAGCCGCCGCCCGTCACGCGAATTAACACGGAAACGCGCAGCCCGCGAGCGCGGGCGCGCGCAAAGTTTTCAACATCTTAAGCGGACCCGCGGGATTCACGGAGTCAATTTATGAGCATCCGGCGCGCGCGGGGTGCTCGCCTATAATTTAGCTAAGCACCATCGCCGCCGCCGCCGCTGCCGCTGCCAGCCGAACAAACAGTCGAGTGATGTATTCCGCACCGGTCGATTACGGCTGATTGCGAATTCAGATACAAACGACAAAGCATATGCACAACCGGTTCACGGAGCGGCGGCAACAGTGGCCCATTCATCTCCAAACAAGCGAGAGGTGTGCAGGTCCCCTGGGGCGCTGGCGGCTTCGAATGCCTCGCCTCTCCTCGCCCTGCCTGGGCCAGCCTCGCTCCTCCCCGCCCTGTCACGCTTCGACACGCCTTACACCACCCCGACCCCTCCAGACTCTACCCTGCCTCCATTCTGCTCCAACCCGCCCTGCCCCCTCTTCCCTGGTCCCGATCGCGCCCCGCTTCGGCCCTACCTTCTTTTCCCCGCTTCTTCTATCCAGCTCAGCTCTGTCTCCACCCCTCCCCCATAGAGAAAAGAACTATACCTCCTTAGTCTATGCCGCCCCTTCCTTACTACCCTCATCCCGATGCGTTCCCACCGCTGTCCTGTTCCTTCCCGCTCGGCACCGCCCCGACGCCCCTCACACCACCGCGATTCCCCGTGCCCCTCCCCCTCCCCCGCCCTCCGTCCCCCACCGCCTGCTCCGCATCGCTCCGCGACGCAATCTGCTTAATGGGGCGACGGGTGCGGAGGCGCCCGCCGCGGCCGCGTATCTCCGCGCGAGCAGCCCCCGCCCAATCCAATTCCCGCTCCGGCCCCGACCCCGCCGGGCCGCGGGCGACCGAGCGGAGACGCCTGTCGGCCTGTGCACCGCCCTCCTCCGCGCCCGCCCGCGCCCGCCAACCGCGCCCGTCCACCCGCGCCCATCCATCCGCGCCCATCCATCCCTTCTCATCCATCCGAGCCCGTCAACCCGCGCCTGTCCATACCACCCGCCCGTCCACCGGCACCCATCCATACCACGCGCCCATCCACCCGCGCCCATCCACCCGCGCCCATCCACCCGCGCCCATCCACCCGCGCCCATCCACCCGCGCCCATCCACCCGCGCCCATCCACCTGCGCCCATCAAACCACGCCCATCCTCTCGCGCCTATCCACCGCGCCCATCCACCCACACCTGGCCACACGCACCCGTCCACCCGCGCCTGTCCACACGCGCCTCTCCACCCGCATCCGTCCTCCCGCACCCGTCCTCCCGCGCCCGTCCACGCGACCCACCCACTCGTGCCCGTCCACCCACTCCTACCCACTCCCACCAATCCACCCTCTCCCGTCCTCCCGTACCCATCCTCCCGCGCCCATCCACCTACCCCCATGCACCCACACCAATCCATCTGTACCCATTCACCTGTATCCATCCACCTGCACCTATGCACTCGCACCCATGCACCCGCACCATCCACCCGCACCCATCCTCGCACACTCATCCACCCCCGCTTCCCGCCGGCCCGTTATTATCGGCGCTGCCGGCAAGCGCTGGCATTCCGCCCTCATTCGCGCGGGCGTTCGCAGCACTTCTTAATCCTCACCCCGCCTTCCCTTCTCCGCTCTCTTCGCCCTGCACCTCTTGCCATAGCACTTGCTGTATATGCTGCTCTTGTTCTCGCAAATGTATTCGAATTCTGTTTCTCTCCGTCACTCTTCTAGCAACTTATTGTAAGCATTCTCAATAATGTGTTGTTTTCAGTTATTCTTTTTCTCGCATATTACAATTGGAGATTTTTTGCTTCTCACTTATGCCTTTAATTAATGGAGTGCTTGCTTTCTATGCCATTCACGTATCTTATCTTAAACGTCTTTCAATTATACTCTTCTCCTTCACTCTTATGTTCCTGCAAATCATCGTAAATCATTTACCCCCCTTGTTACCATTTTTTACGTATTATGAATGGTTAAGCTTTCTCTTTCCTGCACATCGCTTACTTGAGCGATCTTTCTATATCACACATGTATGCCACTTGTAACTGTTTGGATCTTGTTCTTTTAGCTACTCATTGTAATAATTTATTCTTTTGATTTGTATATGAGGAATCCGTGACGTAGTTAGTGAATGTACTAGTATCGCTGCCTTTGTTGTTGAGTGAATTAAAGATTAATTGTAAAGTCATTTGCATGCTATCAATGAGTATTAAAATTATGAATACTTACTTATTAATTTCGAACATTTTTCTTTGCTTAAATAATTCAATAAATTATTAACTTTAATATATTAATTACAGAATAACTGATTTAAATATCAAATGAATTAGAAAGGAAGTGCTGCAAAATTCAATATTTCAAAATCTACTATAAAAATTATTTCCTATCTCTACATGAAGTACAATATCGTACTCAAAACGGCTCTACCCAACTGAAAAAGTTCTAGTAAATACATTTTGATGAAATCTTTAATTCGAAAAATTTCGCAATGTTCTGTTTTTTATTCGACGAGTTGGCATTGAATCAAGAAATCGTGAATCAAAAGTTAGAAAACTTGGACTTAAAGAGTTAGAAACATTTGTTTTTATATAACAATAAAAGGTTTACGTTCTTTGGAGATAAGCCTCTTTTGTGTATCATCTTTTTTATGCACATTTTTTCTCACACCCGTAATTTTCTCACACTTGCAAGAACATTAAGTAGTATGTGATCGCAACTCATCCATTCCCCGTTTTTCTTGTTCACTTTCCCATTTACTCTGCATTATCTTTCGTGAATTTATTCTCAACTCCCTCATTAGCCCCCCCCCCATCCTGATATTGTTTTTGTTTTCTTACTCGTTTATCCGCTAAATCATTTAGGTGTAAATGTTTGAACGCGTTTTAAGACAACCTGTCTGTTCCTACTAATGGTTGATCCCAACGATTTATAATTTTTTTACTGATAAAAATATTTTATCGGACTAAATGTGCAGAAATATCGAAAAACAACATATTTGAGTAAGACCAGATAAACACCTCATTCTTAATTAACATAGTGAAAGGTGTACATCTGACCTCGTTATCTGATGTTAAATATTTTCTGTCAATGTTTGGTTTAATATCAACTCTCTGAGGGTGGATTAAAGGTATACACTCAGTACTGGTGGTGAAATGACTTGTGTACATTTCCGTTAATAGCATGGTCTAAACTTTTTACTCCATATGTTTATTCCCTCACTCCCCATCCACATTTACCAGTTAATTTCCATCTCACATTCCTGCGTCGAATCACTTCTCCCTCATACGCTCACACTGCACTTGCTCGCTCCCACCAGCACATTCCTCCCCCGCGCCTGCATTTCGTCATTCCTTGCAGCATCTCCCACGAGAAATTACGTTCTCTCATGCGTTCCAGCGGCCATTTTTCTGCTCTCTCGCAATTTTATCTACACTTATCTTCTCTCTCGTTGCCTCTAACCTTTGCGTTCTATGTTTTTGCCTTTACTTCTGTCGCTTTTTTGAGCTCATGATTACCATGGGAGAATTACCTCCCGCACTTCCGTGCTCCCATATCCATTTGCAGGCTCCAGTTCCATTGGAATCTCGTATGACACCGTTGCAGCCTTACGACCGCATTGTGGCGGCGTCTACACTTTGCACACACACGCCCGCGCCCGCGCTATTCCACGTTACCTGGCAGCCACTAGTCCTTTCTCTCGTTTATCTTCTCGCAGGTCTCTTTCTCATGAGGCATCTCCCAACCACCTCTATTTGTCAACCACCATTCTTCCTCCTTTTCCATTTCCATCATTTTCACCCAGTCACATGATTCAAAAACAGTTGTCTCGGTCACCTCTCATCTACCCTTATTTCTGAATTTGCTCGTTCTATTACGTTTCTCTCCCATTCCCCCTCTCTCTCACTTCCTTTCTCACTTTCTCCCCCTTCTCGCCCTCTTTCTTTCACGCCCTGTCTTTCTTCATTTCCTCTCTCTTCACTTTTCACTTCTCTATCTCTCATCCCTTTTCCCTCAATTTCACATACCTTTTCTCTCACCCATTCACCCTGTTCCTTCTATCACATTGTCCTCTTCCTCGCCTTTATTTTTCTCAGGCATCCCTCTTTTTTCAGACCACCATTCCCCCTCTCATTCCGTATGTCTTTTACTGTGTGTTCCACAGCAAACCTCTACTTTCATTCATTCTTTTCCTGCCTCCCTCGCTTCAGTTCTTATTTCCCTTCCTTGTTACCCTTCTTATTCATTACTGTTCTCTGATACCCTTTGTTTCCCGGCCTCTCCTCTACCCCCGGTCCAGGCGGAAAAATCACTGACAGGCCCCTTGCCGCTCGTCCCCCCCCCCGTCGGTCCTCGCCGCCTCTTCTCTGGCGTAGCCCTTCACATGGGCGGACGGGCGAGCAAGGGAGCGGGGGGGGGGGGCGAGTGAGCGAGTGGGTGGGCGAGCAAGGGAGCGGGCGGGCGAGTGAGCGAGCGAGTGGGCGAGTGAGCAGGTGGGTGAGTCAGCGGGCTGGCGAGCAAGCAAGCGAGCGGGCGGGCGAGTGAGAGGGTGGGCGGGCGAGTAAGCGGGCGGGCAAGTGAGCGGGCGAGCAAGTGAGCGAACGGGCGAGTGAGCGGGCGAGCGAGTGACCGAGCGGCTGAGCGAGCGGTCGAGTGAGCGAGCGGGCGGGTGAGGAACGGGTGGGTGAGTAAGCGAGCGGGCGGACGAGTGAGCGGGCGGGCGAGCGAGCGGGCAGGCGGGCGGGCATTGTGGGTGGGCAAGGGAGCGAGCAGGCGGGTGAGCAGGCGGGTGAGTCAGTGGGCGGGCGAGCAACCGAGCGGGCGGGCGAGTGAGCGAACGGTCGGGCGAGTGAGTGAGCGGGCGGGCGAGTGAGCGGGCGGGCGGGCGGGCGGGCGGGCGGGCGGGCGGGCGGACCAGTGAGCGGGCGGGCAGGCGGGCGAGCGAGTAAGCGGGCGGGCAAGTGAGCGAGCGAGCGAGCGAGCGAGCGGGCAGGCGGGCGGGCGAGCGGGCGTTGTGGGCGGGCGTGGCGAGCGGGTGAGCGGGGGCTCTCCCCTTTATTAACGCCCCTCCAAGAGGAGAGGAGCGCTGCGCTGTCGCTGTGGCGCGCGGGGCGTCGGAGTGCGCGCCACGGAGCTCCCTGTTTGCGCTTATCAACTCCGCGTCGGCGGCGCAGCGCTCCGTGGCCAGGCGCGGGCAGGCGTCACGCGCCGTACGCGTGCCCTCACACGCACGCGCGCACGCGCCCCACGACGTGCGTGCCGCGCTCGTGGCAGATTGTGCAGGCGGATGATCTGGGAATGAGAAGAATGGTGCGTTTTTATCTTTTCAACATTGCATACAGGTTATGTATGATGTTGACGAATCTGTGAAGTGCAATAAGTCACGAAACCAGTGCACACGACCGAATGTGTCCCACTTGCTAAATTTTACATTTCTTAAACATTCATTCCTTTAGAATTTCTAAATATTACTTATGAGTAGAATATGGGACCGAGATCACCTACAATTTCTGTTTTCTCTGACTCTGTTGAATCCTCCATGTATTAATTGTTCGAAAGTTAATAATTTCACTGAAGGAAAGGTCAAGTTCATCACTTCCTCTGTGGTCACTTATGAATTTACGGAAAATCTTATGGACATGTTGGTTCCAGTAGTTTCTCTTGAGACCACACATGCGTACCCGTGGACTGAATGGCAATGAATTATTGCAACTGTTTTTAGAAGTGCAATAATATTTATTGTAATTAAGCAAGTTATATTTTTTAAATAAATCCCAATGCAATCACATATTAACGTACTTACATTAAAAATATGCATTTTTGAAAAATCTCACGTGAGATTAGAAGGGGTTAGGGTATCGAGCCAAATCTGGCCACAACTCACCAAGGGGGAGGGGGAGTCGAAAAATCGCCAAAATCGCCTCTCGTAATATATTGACGGCCCCTTACAAGACTTGAATGAAAATAAAACTATGGCCGAAAGAGAAGCAGACGAAACGGGAGAACCTCAAGACAACCTGCCGCGAACCCTTTTATCTACCAAAAATGTCACACGAATGGGCCAGAATTCAACTCGCATGCCCATAGGTGGAAGATACAGATACATACTACGCACATACACAGATATCTGCACCCACACACGCGAGCATCCACACGCTCGCCGTGTCTTACTCGTCCACACGCTCGCACACGTGCAGTCGCGATGCGCGCGTGTGTGGGGGGCGTGCATGTCGTGCGAGCACCCCCTGTCGCCGCCCACGCCTCCGCCGCTTCCGCTTCCCCGCCGTCCCCGCCGCCCCCGCCCCCCACGCCGCCCCGCCTCCCCCGCTGCCATGCCGCCACGCCGTCCCTGCCACCTCCATTGCCACCTTCCCCCCCCGCCGCCTCCAACGCCCCCACCATCTCCGCCACCGCTTCGGCCGCACTGCCGCCTCCACAGTCTCCGCCGCACCTGCCGCCTTCTCCGCCCCGCCGCCTCCGTAACCCCTCCACTTCCGCCGCATCCACCATTTCCGTCGCTCCCGCCGCATCCACCACCTCCGCCGCTCGCGCCATCTCCAACACCTCCGCCATTCCCGCCGCCCCCGCCGCCTCCACCGTATCCGCCACCTCCACCACTTTCACCACCTCCGCCGCCTCCGCCACTTCCACCGCCCCCGCCACCTCCACCACCTCCACGACCCCCGCTGCCTCCGCCATCTCCCCTAGCACCGCCGCCTCCACCGCATCCACTACCTCCACCACCAACGCCGCCCCCGCCATATCCCCTGGCACCGCCGCCTCCACCGCCGCCGCTGCGCTCGCGTGCGGAGACCACATCGAGATTTCCGCTATCCGGGAGGGAGGTACCCTTTTTCCTTCCCTGTCTCCTCCGCGGGAAAATGAATTAACACTCGGAATAGAATGGAGCCGCTCGCGATAAGCGCTCACCGGAAGTGTTTATCTACCAATATGTTTTAAACTTTTCTCGTGCCTCTTTGAGAGAGAATGAACCACCTCTTCACATTATTTTCTTGGTTACGAAACGTTCTTCGATATTTTTTGATGTTTTATATTGTTACATAATATTTACGCTTACACAACTAAAGGAATATTGTATGAAACATTTTTTAAAGAAAATCAGTCTACTTGAAATGAATTAATTTAATGAACAAATGTAGAAATTCACATGAAAAATAGGATGTAGTTTCATCGCATAGGTTTATTTAATTATGATGAGACTAGGTCACATTTGACTAACGAAGAATACATGATGTATTTTATCCAATGCAAATTCCTAATCTTGAAACATAGAAAACTATTTCTAATTAATCTGGTTGGGATTTGTATGTATATGTTTGACAAGAACTTCATTTTTCTTAATTTTAAAAATGCTCAATTTATGTCCATATGTATGCAAACCAAACAACAGAGGATGGATGAAGTAATTAGCATTACAAACCGACATAAGAGCAAAACAACTTAAGTCCATTGCGTTAATTTAATAACGTCGTACAGATAATGAAATAATGAATTGAATACTGTGATGATTTGGGGTTGTTTTCTTTATTTCCGAGTTAAGCATCTGATAACAAATTAATTACAGTGGTTACCTCATTTCGGTGTCTAACTCAGTTTTTTCCTTGAGTTCACTCTCCTCTCTTTCGCTTTCTGAGACCACTGCGGAGCTAAAGTGAAACAATTTCTCACGAAATACAGATTCGCGTGCAAAAGCATGGTTAAGCTCGACGTTGCGTGTATTGTCAAGCGAAAGGCTCTGAGGAATATTAATTATTAACGCAGTGTTAGCCATTACTCACCCTTTAACGTATATAATAATTCTAGTGGTACTTGGTCCTGTCATTAAACCAGGAGACATAAACCACCGATAAACAGACCGACTGAGGTGTTTTATGTCTTAAAAAATGCCCATGCCATTCAAACATATCGAGACTCGTAACAGTTTCAAATGAACTGATGAGACTAATTTCTGAAATAAAGTGATTTAAATTCTCAGAAATGTTGTATGAACTTTCTGTTTTGTTCAATTTTCAACCTGATTTTTTTTTCTGTATGCCTGTATAATATTTTCAAATCTTACTGCGTAGCTATTTTTTGCCTTACTTTGCGAAGAAAAGCGTTCGAAGGGAGTCGTTACTTCATGCGGTTGGGTTCAACGTGCATATTTGTAATGTAATATTGTTTTCTTCATTCATCTACTCGATTTTATTTAAATTAATTGTTGTGTTATTATGACTACAGTTATTTTCATTTATTCTTCTATTCCTATTTTTTATTTATCTCTACATATCTAGAAATGTTTTTAAAATTTAGAAAACCGATTTTGATGGCGGATTCATTAAAACCGACTCCAATATAACTGTGTTCCACCCGATGCTGACCATTCGTTTGCGTTATAAATAGAGAAAAAAGTTCCATATATATTTCCACAATAAAACGATGTTTTGCAACTAGTACAGTTTGGAAATATAACAGGTAAAAATGGTTTATTCAAAACTGTAAACTCAGGTTAGGATTAATAAATGGGAACTTTGGACCGGAACACATAATGCCCACCTTGGGAAGGGTAGGATGTAAATAATGTCTCAACAATTTTGGTTCAAACAAAGTTACTGGTGAATGTATAATGTACCTGAATTGCCATGCATCTTTCTCTCAGTGCACAAAATATTGCAATAGAAACAGTTTCCCTTTAGGTTAAAAAAACCAACCCCTGCACAAACTAGCGGGGTGAAATTATTTAAGGGCAAAATAGTAATATCACACGAACAAAGTTTCCTAAGATTGTTCTTCGTCACTTCACATCTACCCAAGCCCATGTGGGTATTCAATCACAAGCAATGTTGTCGGTATTGATCTACATCCGTCTCGTAGCTGGTATTGCTGGAACGCAATGATAGCACCCCCAGGGTGCCCAACCCTTAAAATCCAACCCAGCATGAACGTCCATCACACCAGATTCACGGGCGGAAAATCACGTTCTGTCCTGCGTTCACCACCGCGCTAAAGGAGCATTAATTGTTTCGGAATCTGCCGAAAAAATCTCTTTGATGCTTGACCGCTGTGCGCCACGCGGCGCGGCCATTCATTCCGTCCGTGTTATTCCGAGCGCAGGCGGCCCCACCTCACGGCGGCGGCGTCCAGCTGTGTAATAACCTCCAGGAAGCGGCGGCGGACGCTCTGGTGTCGCCCGGTGCTTTTTTAAAATTAAAAATGGTCTCGTTCTGTGTGGTTAGACTCATCCTCCGGTACATCGAGGGAGGACGAGAATGGAATGTCTCCAATTAAATTACTGTTTTAGCAGACGTGGTGACCGGTTTCATTTCGCATTAGAAGATATGAAGTTTAAAGCTTCGTTTAATCGTTTCGTTTTGTTTTGATTTATGGAAGGATGTTATCTTTGTCTTTTCATTTCCTTTTTCTCGAGCTCGAGAGAGAGGGAGAGCTTTCGCTTGTGTTTACGATGGATTTGTGTCCAGTGCTCACTGCAGATTGGAAGTGGAAAAGTTTAAATTGCTCGCGTTATGAGAATACATTTTATAGATAGAAATATCATTCTTTCTTTCTTTCCTTGCCTTATATTAACTGTTTTTAACGAACTAATGACGATTGTCTGATATTACCATGCTGAAAACAAGAGAAAATGTCACTTACCAGCAAATAATCATAAAGAAATGCGAGTTTGTACTTGACCTAAATTACTTATGCTGCAGTGAAATCGAATCAAATTCCATTAAAACATAAATCCTAAAGCTTATCTCTATAGTTCTCAACAATAAATTATCTTAGCAAAATTAGCTTAAAAAATTGTTCGTAATACATTTCATAATATTTCTAAGAAGAAAATTTAGAAAAACAATGTCTAGCCCTGTACTGTCTTTCAATTTTTCAATAACTCACGAGGCACATCTAGTTTTCCACGGAACCTACGAACAGTTAATTTCTTAAAACGTTTTCGAACATGTTGTAGAAAATGTTTCCATATGTGTCTAAACACTAAAGCACTTTACGCAACTTTTCATTTTCTAAATACCCAAATCCACATTCCGGTTCATAGTCCGCTTTTAGGAGCATCTGTCATTCTCAGACATGCATCCTTTTTTGTCAAAACTTATACTGTGAATCATGATACACATTCTAATACTATAACACTGTTACTGGCAACTATGGTTTTTTTTTATTCAGTAATTTTTCTCTATTTGTGTGTTTTTGGTTGATTATTATTTGAGTATCTGGCTACTCAAATGCGATTTCGAATTATTTTCTTAGCTGCATAAAAGTTTTCTCAGTGTAAGCGCTAAGACGTTTTCTAGGTTCGAATGAGCTTTACCATTGGCTGAGGTTTTCGTTTTTGATAGAGTGAAGAAAAAGTGGCCGAAAGTCCCTCTCCCATCTTGATAACCAAAGAGCACACCCGACATTCTGAGAATACACTCGTCCAGGATGTCTGCTGGACGGCCGAACATACTCATTCTGCAAATCTATCGCATACTCATTTGCAAATGGCCGAGCATACTCATTCATCTTTCAAACGCAGTGGTTGCCAACGACACCCCTATCGCGACTCTGGTTCAGTCCTTCTCGCGCACTTGTGGGTGGAGTCAGTTCGCGGAGAGAGTTCACGGGGATAATCGCGGAGACAGTTGGCGGAGATAGTCGCGGAGAGAATCATGGCGACAGTCGCGGGGTCAATTGGCGGAGACAGTTGACGGAGATAGTCGCGGAGACAGATGGCGGAGACAGTCACGGAGACAGTTGGCGAAGACAGTCGGCGGAGACTGTTGGCGGAGATAGTCGCGAAGACAGTTGGCGAGGATAGTCGCGGAGACAGTTGGCGGAGGTAGTCGCGAAGAAGTTGGCGGAGATAGTCACGGAGACAGTTGGCGGAGACAGTCGGCGGAGATAGACGCGGAGACAGTTGGCGGAGGTAGTCGCGGAGACAGTTGGCGGAGGTAGTCGCGGAGACAGTCGGCGGAGACAGTTGGCGGAGGTAGTCGCGGAGACAGTTGGCGGAGGTAGTCGCGGAGACAGTCGGCGGAAACAGTTGGCGGAGGTAGTCGCGGAGACAGTTGGCGGAGGTAGTCGCAGTTGGCGGAGTAGCGGAGACAGTTGGCGGAGACAGTCGCGGAGACAGTCAGTTGGCGAGGAGTCGCGGAGACAGTTGGCGGAGGTAGTCGCGAAGAAGGATAGTCGCGGAGACAGTTGGCGGAGGTAGTCGCGGAGATAGTCGGCGGAGACAGTTGGCGGAGGTAGTCGCGGAGATAGTCGGCGGAGACAGTTGGCGGAGGTAGTCGCGGAGACAGTTGGCGGAGGTAGTCCCGGAGACAGTTGGCGGAAGTATTCGCGGAGACAGTCGGCGGAGAAATTTGCGGAGTCGAGGCTGATAGGAGTAGCGGTGGCGGAGGCAGAAACGATGGCGGATACGGCGGGGGATGATAGTCGCGGCGGGGACTATCCCGGCGGGGGCGTGCGGGCTTCGTGGACGAAGCAGCGGGGCGCTGCAGGGGCTCCCCCGTGGTCCCGTGACCGGGGCCGTGGCCGCCGCCGCTGTGAATTACGACCTCGTGCGGACGAGAGGGGCGGGGCGCGCCGGGCGGGCCCCACCGGCTGGGCCACCGGGCACCGCTGACGAAGCGGAGGGGCGCCGCCCATCGCCCCTCAGGAAGCGTACGACATTCCCGAGGAGTGTCGTCAGCGAATAGCCCCACTTCCCCCAGCTTTATTTCTCCTCCCTTTTTATTTTATTTCCCTTCGCGGTTTTGTAGTATTCGCATCCAAACGATTTGATGGAACGGTGCGGAATAGTGTAATTTGCATGACGATTTGAAACGGAAGCTTTCGAGAGAGATTTCGCAAGTTATATCGTCCAATCTTGAGAATTCGAAAACATCTTCAATAGGAAATAATGTTTGTTTCCCATGGACCGCGTATGTATAGCACGTTATAAGAAAAACAAAGTAAAATCCAACTTCTTGGTGCGATGTGTCAGCTTCAAAACTACAAATTACCCATGACTAACACTGAAATAAACTAGTCCGAGAATATTCAAGGACTAGGTGCACACTAACAAAAGTTTTATTATTTGTAAAAGTTTGGTAGGTAGTAGAGAATCCAATGAGCAAGGAATCTGCCCAGCGTTGATTTTCCAGTATTGAAATTAGCTTGTGTATTGTTCATTACGTCATTGTGACATTTCGAAACAACGCATAAGTTAGTTACAAGGACATAGAGTTTGTCTTCCTTATCGATGGTTAAAGTGAATGATGTTAAGAGGAAAGAAATTAGTCAAATCATGAGAAAACAAAGAATGTTTAGAATGAATATTGTTCTACATTTTTAATCTAAAGAAAACCAAACATCTAGACAATCTGAAATTGTAGTTTTGTACTTCCATACCGTACAATACAATTAGTGACATTTAATAGAAGGTACAAAGTAAGTAAGATGCCAGACTATTAAGATATTAGTCTCTACGAGTGAAGGAAACCAATACCAACGGATTAGCGCGGCAGATGCAGTTAGTAGTGTTCATAGTGAACGACACACACGGAGAAACAATAGTATTTGTGCAATGTAATTAACGATGCGTTTAGATACATTGAGTCTGTAGTATTGTATTTCTGATCAGAGAGCACTCTGAAGTATATATTTTGTAAAAACGACTATTAACATGACCAAACATCTTTAGTACAGAATGAATGTAAAAAAAATAGCATGTGCTGGAAGTGAGAATCTAAGAATAGCGTGTTATCTCTGCAGTCAGAACCACTCGTCTTCGCAGCGGAGCTGAGATAGATGCTCTGGCAGAGAGACGGAGACCTCCGTGGCACGTGTGCACACGCGTGCTGGGAAGGGGGTGGCGTGTGCGTGCGCGACGTGCTCGCGAGGCTCCTCTGACGTCACGTGCCACCCTGCCCCCCCCCCCCCCCCCCCCCCCCCCCCCCCCCCCCCCCCCCCCCCCCCTCGCCCCCCCCCCTCGCCCCCCTCGCCCCCTCTCGCCCCCCCCTCGCCCCCTCGCCCCCCTCGCCCGCCCTCGCCGCCCCTCGACCCCCCTCGACCAGGGAAACCCCTGACGCGCTCCCGTCCGCTCCGCACGCCTACTCGTCGCTCCCGCGCGGGCCCGCCCCTTTTTACACGTTAGGGTTTTCGTACCTATTAAATACCTCGAATTAAACTTAGACACTAAACTGAATTGGAAACAGCCCATAGACGAAAAAATAGAACAAGCTAAAACAAAACTACTAATTAAAAACTTTAATCTATAGAAACAGTCCATTACCATATCATTCCTCAATTGCAATATACAAAACCATTCTAAGACTGCTGTATGCTTGTCCCATCTGGATAAATTCCGCAAAAACCGATCTAAAAAAAAATACAAATCGTTCAGAGCCAATTTCTCAGACCAATGCACCGTGGTTTGTCACCAATCATCAGCTTCATAATAAACTCGACTTAGAACTCATTGAACATCACATTACATACTTAGCCATCAATTTTCATTATTATTTACCTCAAATCCCTTCCCTTGCAACCTTTAGACTCGCAAAAAAAAACGAACCATACCAGAATAAAAAACAGATATCCCTACAATATATTCCTCAAAAATCTTCTTTGAATTTGAACCAGAATAGAGGACCCAATTCGGCATCCACAACCTTATGTTAGATTTCAGTCTTTTATTTAGATTTAGAAATAATTTTTAATTAGAAGTTAGCATGTAAGCCTATCAAACATATTTAAATTTAGACTAAAGTTGACCTGTGTACAACCAACAATATCAAGAAAATATTTTAAAAAACTGTTTTCGTGCACATTCTCGTACAGTAATTCTAAGATCACAATCTAGAAGTATAAGAAGCCAAAAGTCGTGTCTACAGGGTCTGCACTTTTATGTGCGAGTTCCCACAAGACGCCGCGAGGGGCTCTGCCGGCTCAGAAATGAATTGCCGAGTTGCGCCGTCTGAGAAATTCACTCTAGACATTTGTGTGCGTGCGTTCTGAGTTACTTTATTAATACAGTAAACCCTCATTAACACAAATCCCAAGAGATTGAAATTACAGGAGTTCGTGTTATAAAAATTCGTGTTATCCGAGTATGTTCGTTCTGACGATGGTTTACTTTAATTTTTCAAGCAGTTCTTTAACCTGTAGAGAAAACTTTAGGAAAGCCGTAATCGTTGCCGCTACAAGTATGGTTGTGGCTCCCAAGGCTTTCGAGAGTGCGCAGAAAAAACGCTCCGAATGGAGGAGGTCTTGGCTGCACAAGGGAGATTAATTAACCTCACATTTGCAAAAGGAAGAAAATAAACTCACCAAAAAATCCGAGAACTCGAATCCGCCACCACAATACACAAAATCGAAGGAATCGCACGTATCGTAACCACAAAATTGAAAAGGATGGATGATTTCCGCCGTGAACGAGTCTGCCGCTAGAGGCGCTAAAAAGTCAAACTGTAAGTTTTCTGTGTGAAAAAAATCGAACATGCTCGAAAGTTTTCATGCAGAAATCGTGCAGTCTGCAGTGCACGCTTTCTGTTCGTCCAATCTGCACGCAAACTGTACCGTGTAGAAGGCCCTGTAGTCTGAGGCTAATCTGAGACGAGCGCAGTCTTAAACAAGAGGGGAGTGGGCCACTTCCCTAAAAAAAATTTGAAGATAAATTTAACGTAATTTAAAGTAGAAAAGTAAATATATTCAAATTATTTAAAAATTATATAAGTGTACTAGTGAATAAATCAATCAATGGATGAATTGTTTTAATCAACAGGAATGAAATTTCTCAGGAAAATAGCTGAATACGCACATTTTGACCACAAGAGAAATGAAGAAATCAGAAAAAAATTAAATATTGTAAATGTAAATGAAATTATTAAATGTATAGAGTAAGATAGAAAAACCAGACGCTAAGAATGTCTGAAAAGAGCATAACTAGAATGGTTGTGAATGATAAGGGAAGTGGAAGAAGGAAGTGTGAAGACCACTAAGACGATGGAGTAAGCAATTCTGGGAGCCGGAACAGTCTGAAATGTCTTATCCTTGATGATGAGGATGGTGATTGGTGACAATAAATAAATCATATCACAAAGAGAATGGAATTACAACTTTAATGTCACAATTGATAAATACAATTGAATTTACGTTGAACCTCGTGGAGGGTAGCAAAATATCTTGGAAGATCTTCTTCCTCAAATGTAAAACAATTGTCCAGATGCTCAAGGTAAAAGAGGGAGAAATCCGATATTGAACATATTTACGGCAATAAGATGTTTTATTGCGTGAGGACCACGGTCCCTCTGAGCGTACGCATATAAGTGCAACTATGTGAGCAGAAAACAGATTTGACAAAGGACCTGAACTATTTAATAACTTACCATTGTGAACTAAAATTTCAAACAAAATTAACAAATATGTAATAATGAAAAAATAATTTTATAAAAATGTAATACTGTAAACCTGTCTATGCAAATAGTGACTGTAAAATATGTCTAAAATTTATCAAAAAACCTAAATCAATTAATTCAATGTACACTACGCTCCCATATGCAAGGTTCCCTTAATATGCCAGCCTCGCGTCCGTTGTTAATCAGTCCCTGCTCATGCTTCATAACCCTCGATGCATCCAAATGCAATTGGTGATGGACAAATCGCGTTTCTGCCAAGTTTCATCAGGGTTTTCCGTCTCCCCTACCTCTAATTCCATCACCATCAACATCTTTCTACCCGTTTCTCATCGCACGTCATTATCACAATTACAAACGCCGTTCGGGGAGTCTCGGTTATGTTAGATGCTATATCTCTTCTTCTGGCTGCACAAGACTTGCTTGCCCGTAGATGGGCCGCTTTACCCATGAAGGACAAAGTGTATCTGCATAAGGCACTATAGATTGTCTATTTGAGATTCACATTAAAATAAGGCATCTGCGCAGTATTGTTATTATAAATGAGACCAAACAAGATCTCACCTAGTTCGATATCAATCTTCAATCTATATCTTCTCAATTAACTTTCCCAGCGTGCTTCAAATTTATACAAACCAGACTATTCTGTCATAGTTCAGTTCTCGT
Source organism: Teleogryllus occipitalis (assembly GCA_011170035.1). Taxonomy (NCBI): domain Eukaryota; kingdom Metazoa; phylum Arthropoda; class Insecta; order Orthoptera; family Gryllidae; genus Teleogryllus; species Teleogryllus occipitalis. The sequence goes on along the minus strand of BLKR01001703.1, from coordinate 14,567 downwards.
GTTGTTATTTTCATTTACTGAGTCAGACTCTTGATTGTCATCGAGTTAGATGCAACATCTGTCTGATCTCGCTATCTGCTCGTTGATAATGAAAGAAAAAGCCTGTGCATTACCTTTCGCGTCTACATTTGAGATTCTCCTCCAGAACAATAACGTTAAAATTCCGGAAATTGGTTCAATTTTGTTTTTATTCATAAAATTCTTTATTAGTGTATGGAATCTGCTTATTTATGTAAACCTGTATTCTATTTATTATTATTATTATTATTATTATTATTATTATTATTATTATTATTCGATTTACATTAAAATGTTTAAAAGAAAGTCAGTTTAATTTGTTCCGTTGCTCAGATGAAGTAATTCCGCAAAACGCAGTTTTACTTAACCTAAAAAAATTAAATTTTAATGACATTATTATATAACCTCAAATAAAAATGTTATTTCGTGCAAGCCAGTGTTTGGTTCTACTGGTTTACTGAGAAGCCTTCAGGGCCATTTCTGGATTCCGAGGATGTGACTGCCTTTTTTCAACGTTCCAAATGATGGAAAAATTAATACGTTGTTTCGAAGTTTCAGAATACCCTTCCAGGGATCGCCAGTTTGACATCGTCAGTTCATTCAAAGTTAACCCTTCGTATGGTTTGGGCATGTTACAATTCGAAACGCGCATTTTAATTCCCGGGGCTTGAAACTGTTCTGTAGCGCTTTTGTTTTCAAAAATGAAATTCTGCTTTTTTCCCTTCATGAATCTATTTTTGTTACCTCACACCTGTTTCATGTTTCCTCAAATTTCTTGCTCTCTGATATTTTATGCATCAACTACGTCTACCCTCTCTCCGTTACTATCACGAATTATTGAACTATAACTGGCGAACGCGAAAGTACTAATATGACAGGCGTGTGCAGTAGGAATAGCAAATACATTTAGCAGGAAGCGCAATTTTCATTAAAGAATGATTGATACACAATTCAACGAGCCAAACTTCAGTACAAAAGGACGTTTTGACCTTTTGTACCCTTGGTATAGTCGATGTCCAAACTTTGCTCTGACATTTCTATTACTCACCCTTGACCTTCCAGACCTTCTATTCTACAACTTCGGTGAGGTTTCAAAGGGGGACAATTATGACGAACACCCACTTCGAAACAATTCTCAGGTGACCTAATATTAATATTTGCTTAGATTTATGACTTCCGCATTTTCATTCCCTATTTTTGCTCACCAACCAACTGACCATCCATCGTTTATTTTCACACCAACTCCATATATTTTCCTCGGCATCTAATATCCCGCCAGGGAGTGTTTCTAGAACTGCCATCGATACCCATGCTAACCCCTACTGGTAGATCCTCCCTCTCGGTTACATGGTTCAACCATTCCCTCAGTCACCCCTGACCTTGTCCTCGTTTGTACACCCAACCCCCGTAACTACAATGGCCGCTCCCCAGCGCCAGAACTTGACCACGTCTCCCCCTGCAATCCACTATCGCCTGTGCAACTCCCGATCATGTTCCCCCCCTGTCGCCCTCACCGCCTCCGCTGTTACCGCTCTTGCGATCTCTGTGTTCGATTTTGTCACCAAGATTAATTTGACTCGTGTAACGTTTCATTTGCGTTAGAGCGTAATGTTCCTGCTCTTGTGAGATTTGAATTGTGTTTTTAATATTATTTCATTGTGTTTCAAAATGTAATATTTTGAAGCACTTATGAACTCGCAATGTGAATTTCTATTCTGTTACACTAATTTCAACTGAGATTTAATTATACATCTTAAAGATTGTTACATTCTTCATGTTGTTGCGTAGTCTCCCTAATTGGTACTAAAGTCAAATCAATGTTTTCAACCATATATATATATATATATATATATATATATATATATATATATATATATATATATATATATATATATATATATATATATATAGATAGTGTAAGATACACATAAAAAATATCCAAGGAAATGTGTGAATTGATAATTGTATGCTATAAGATTTATGACCGTTTTGTATTAGTAAAAGTATTTCTACGAATTTCTTTCTCGTAACTCGACAGATGTTTATATCAGATTTCACTTCTAAACTCAAAAACAGTGTAGGAAATAGCTTTCATTTTTTTAATCTGCGTGACCGCTCTCATCATTGCCTCACTATTGTGAACTTCTAAATCGTGACGAAAGGTGGCATCGTAATTATCTGATCATTTCGGCCGTACTGTTTTGTATCGTAGAGAAAATTCAATGCGCAACAACATTCAAAACAACATTCAAATCCGCAAATAATTCTTTTAAAATTTAATTTAAATTATTTATAATAATATCAATGAATACATTTTTTAGTTTTCTTAATATAATAATACCCATTAGAATATGATTTTTTGAATCTTCAAATGGAGCTTTGTACACCGGAACGTGCTAGGTTCGAGTCCCAACGTAGCTAAGTAGTACGTCGATGCCACTACCTGGATGATGACTGCAGAGATCAGCTGCTCTGATTATTCATTTGCGTGGATCCCTCGGCTCAATTCTAGAAGGATGCCGAAGGAGTAGGCTTACTTTAAAGAATGGTCTACGTATCGCGAGCAATACTTGTTCCCCCTTCTATCTCCTCTCCCTTTCTTTAGGGAGAGGTGACTGGCTGGTTTGCTATTTTTCAGACCACACTTAATTTTTTTAAATCAGTACCAGACCGTAATAAGTGGTCATGGAAGCAGTGATCAATACCGCCAGAACAGCCACAACTTCGACAGTAAAAACACCTCGTCGCCATGCTCCCCGTGACCTCCACGCATCGCTGGGCACCTGCTCACTGACCCCGTCCGCCTCTCCGCCGCCCTTATTGCTGCTCTCGTCCCGTGTTCACGTTCTTGCCAACCGCCGTTGCTGCAGCAAATAGCCTCTCCCCCGCCGCCCTCGTCCTCTCACACGCTCCCGTTGCTGCCCTCGCTCTCGCCCGCGCCCGCGCCCGCGCCCGCGCCCTCGCCCTCGCCCTCGCCCTCGCCCTCGCCCTCGCCCTCGCCCTCGCCCTCGCCCTCGCCCTCGCCCTCGCCCTCGCCTTCGCCAACGCCCCCACCCTCCCTTGCCCTCGCCTGCACCCGCGCCCGCACCCTCGCCTTCGCCCTCGCCCTCGCCCGCGGCCTCGCCCTCGCCCTCGCCCTCGCCCTCGCCCTCGCCCTCGCCCTCGCCCTCGCCCTCGCCCTCGCCTCGCCCTCGCCCTCGCCCTCGCCCTCGCCCCCGCCCTCACTCTCACCCTCCCCTCGCCCTCACTCTCACCCTCGCCCTCGCCCTCGCCCGCGGCCTCGCTCACGCCCTGTCTGTCGCCTTCGCCTTCGCACTAGCCCTCCCTCTGTCCCTCGCCTTCATCCCCGCCCTCACCCTCGCCCGCGTCCTCGTTCTACCCTTGCCCTCTCCCTTCCCTCGCCCGCGTCCTCACCCTCGCCCTCGCCCTCAGCCGCCCTCTCGCTCACGCCCTGTCTCTCGCCCTCGCCCTTGCCCTGTCCGTCGCCCTAACCCTCGCTCTGTCCCTCGACCTGTTCCTCGCCCTCACCCTCTCCCGCGTCCTCGCCCTACTCTTGCCCTCGCCCTCACCCTGTGTCCGCTCCCGCCGCTGTCTGCGTCCTCTCCTTCGCACTCCCCCACCTGCAGCGCCTGCGTCTGCTCCCTTGCGTGTGTCTGCACGCAGTCTCGATCCCGCGTCCCTCCCCTCCCGCCACACGTTCTCACCCTCCTCCCTTAAGGGGATCGATGGCGACGCAGTTCACAGTGCACGCGCAATGCACGTGACACGCTGGCTTCCTCGCCGCGTGTGTTATGCGTTGGGGACCGCAAGAGAGTGGCACTGGAGGAATGCGGTAACCTCCAGAGTGAAGCATGCCGACAGGTGAGTTTCCCTTACTAAACGTTATCTTCTATGCATGAAGTTAATTTGGAAGTTTGCAGATTTTGTCAAAGTTCGCTATAATACACATACTACACGAGAATTCCTTGATTCCTAATATTCTCTTTTTCGTGTGTAAAAACATATGAACCGATAATAACTCGAACAGTTGTACTTCACAATAAAGCCGTAATATTGCTGGTATGTAAAAAGGTGATTCAAGTATATCTGTATATAAATATCCTCCGTAATCCAATTGAGCAGTCCAGATGGATACAGATCTACGGCGTTAGAGTTAACTGGGAAAAGAGGCCAAAAAGTGAGGAAGATTTGGAACATTTTCGCATTGGTAACTCACACACTGTGTATGAATGCCATTGAGTTTCAACGCCTTACATTGCTAATTTCGACGGCAGTTTTTAAACAATTAAAAACGATTTATGAATTAAAATGTTATTGCAGTCCATGATGAGTTTTGTAATACTTATGCAGAATATTATATATTTAGTTTTTATGAAAAAATACGAACCGAAAAAGTACTCGAAAATATGAAAGGTTTGTTTACACCGATTCATATTGTTTAATACCTCTGAAAATTTGTACTCCTATTTTTTCACGTTTTTATAATTAGAACAATAGATTGAAATATGTAAGTTTGCGAAAATAACGATCACTTTATTTCACATAAACACGCTTGCACGAGTGATCTTCAGTAACTTGGCAACGTCCAGAAGTTATCTTTTCTACCAAATAGTAAACGGACTATTCCTCAAATTTAATGTAATGGACGGATATGTAGTGGTACAAGTAATGGATAAATCCGATTAGTGTTGTGGTCAAGCTGAATTAATAATTTTGGAGATATGAGGAAATGAGGTGCAGAGGAACAGGAATATCTCGAACGCAAGCCCACTTGTGTACAACTAATTGCGTGTGGTTCACCGCAAAGCATGTCCCAGTATATGCATCCCGGCTGCCAGATGTGGAAAGCTAGACCGCGTAAACCTTTGTTCGTCACCGTCACCCAACATAAATCTCCTCCGCAGTTTCAGCTCCCGCTACCTCTACCTGCCTCTAGTCACATTTGAAAAGTTACCTTTTCTCTATCAAATGAGTTAGTATCACATAATACTGTACAAGAAGGACATTCGCAAAGACACGAAATAGACGTTCGAGTTATTGATGTTGTAGTGTATTACTAACAATGATAGCAATAAAAAAAATTAAAGAGGAAGTAAAACCACCGTAAAGGATCAAGGAAAGAAAAGAAGGGGAAAACTTAAGTGAAGAATTGAAATTGGCACTTAGGGCGTAGCTGAATTAGCAAAGAACAAGAAGATGAAGAAATACCTTTTTCGTCACAATCAACTGATAAACAACTGATGTTTGAAAACCGGCAAAATCACATTTACTATCGAGAAAAAAATCCCAAATGCCCTTGCATACTTGACGCGAACCAGATTGTGCGGCACTCCTGCACACAGAAGAGTACTCAGTACACAATCATTTTGGCTATTTTAACGAATTAAGGTTTTTAGTGGATGGACGATTGAGCAGTAATGAAACAAGAAGTAAAGGAAATAGATTATCGAAAAAACCTACCTCGAACGCCCTTCGTCAACACAAATTCCTCATGGATCGACCGGGATTTGAACCCTGGAACCCAGACATAGAATGTGAGTGGTCCAGCATCTACACCACGGTCCGACAACTACAGACGAACAAGTCCATCAAAAACCGAACCTCAGGGTTTCTCCTACCCCCCACCCTCAAGGTCGTTTTTAGGCAGTGTACGTACGTACCTACAGTTCTTTTGACTTTGAGTTTATAATTTCCGAGTATTAATGATGATTAACATATTGGCCCACGCCGTCATGGGCGAAATTGCAGGGAATTTTCTGATTGACACCTTCCACGCTGCCAGTGTTTTCAGTAAATTTTGATTCCTATTTTAGCCGCCAAGAAGTACGACACAACAACTTTAGTAATGCATGTCCATTACGTGAAGCGTTCCCCGGATAATCGAATGTGGGATCTGATTAAGGCGGGAATAAATGGAGAATTTAATAGTCCCTCGCGTGGCTCAGCGTGCTAGCTTTCTGTGAGGCGGTCCCGGGCTCAATTCTCGCCTGGGCAAAAATGAAAATAGATATTTATCATTTCTGCAGGTACGTTTTACAAGCTGGTGGTAGAACACTACAATTTACCTATTACAATAACAAATATAAATAAATTTAACTTTAAATTATGTTAAGCTAATAATAATAATAGTAATAATAATAGTAATAATAATAATAATAATAGTAATAATAATAATAGTAATAATAATAATAATAATATAAAAATGCTACCATTATGAGCAATAATAACAATAATAGAATTAACTCTACATTTTATAGCTGACCTGCACAATTATTTTAAACTATTAAATGCACGACTTTTTAATTGCACTGCATTTTTCTTTCTTCTTCTCTATCGCACTACACTTCACAACACGTCATCACACTTCAATACAATACTACTTCATGAAGGTGGTTTCGAATACAAATCGTCTCAGCGTGACGAAAAGAAAAATCTCAGGCGGGCCAAGTAAGCTAGGTAGGGTGATGGGAACACGATGTCTCGCTAGCTCCCACTAGATACATGTCTGTCTACATGTCTCCCACTAACTACATGTGCTACTAGCTACATTAAATCTGACCGTAAAATGCCAAATACGTACTACGTACATTTAATACTGCCAAGCATTTAGCTCGAGTTCTTTTACGTGTATATACCACAAGTAGGACACCGCCACAGTGAATTTTCCCATTTTCGAAAATCCACACACCTGTGCCCGGATCGAACCCGCGCTCTGAGAATCAAGAGACCAGCCAGCTACCACCGCCACACTCACCAAGGGGCAAGGTCATTTTTACTCGTGTTTACGTATGTTCTCAGCCACCGTTCTCGCGGGTGGGAAAGCTGCAGACGGCGACGACGGGTTTTCCGTGGCGACAGACGCGTTACGCCAGGCGTGTTTATCCGCGCCGGATGGACGCGCGTGCACCCGCAAAGCCTCGCGCGCAAACACCGCGCTCGTAATAACGCGTGAGGCGACATCGCCGCCGCCGCCGCCGCCGCCGCCGCCGCCGCCGCCGCCGCCGCCGCCGCCGCCGCCGCCGCCGCCACCACCACCGCCGCCGCCGCCGCCGCCACCACCGCCACCGCCGCCGCCGCCGCCGCCGCCGCCGCCGTCGCCACCGCCTCCGCCGCCGCAGCCGCCACCGCCGCCGCCGCAGCCGCCACCGCCACCGCCACCGCCACCGCCACCGCCACCGCCACCGCCACCGTCACCGCCGCCGCCGCAGCCGCCACCGCCTCCGCCACCGCCATCGCTACCGCCGCCACCGCCACCTCCGCCGCCGCAGTGGCCGCCAGTGCCGCCGCCACCGCCGCCGCCACGGCCACCACCGCCAACGCCACCGCCGCGCCACGGGAGCGTGGGGTTCGCCTGGCGACCGTGCGAAACGCTCTGCTACAGACTCCAGAAGCAATTTGCCCGGATTGCGGGCGGTGGTTGAGCTGGGGGGCGGGGCGTCTGTTTGCGTCGGGCAGCACTATTGTGGGCGCAGTATCGTGCCGCCAACTCAAAAGAAGAGACTTTGTAATTGAGGGGGGCCTCAAATGGTGGTACGTGTGCCCCAGGAATAAGCGATAGGTTTGTAGAGTTAAAACCAACTGTCGTGGGAAGATTTAGAATATAAATGTATGTGTTAACTGAAATGCTAGTTTTGTTATTATGCAACTCAAAAAGTTTCTTTTTTCAATGAATTGAGAAAATTGTCTTATTAGGTTCCTTTAAATAAAGTTGAAACCCGTTGTAGAGATAAATTTCATTGTGATTGTATATTATATAGTATAATATTATACATATCCAGTCATATGTGTGGGGCACTGCCTTTGGAAACCTTCGAGAACGTGTGTAGAGATACCACAGCAGCCACACGTCTCGTTCGATGCCCAAATATTCTTTTTTTAACAGTCCAATGTTATCCAAGTACTTCATTTATACGATTTTTTAATGTATATTTCACAGAGTCTAATTGAAATAAAGTTTAAATAAACATTTCTTGAACTCCACGCCCAATTTAAAGTTTATAAAAAAAAGTGTAAATCCTGTCCGCCTCAAATAAATTGGTGACTGAATTGGAGTAGATTCTTCTTTTTTGCACATTTTTAAGCCCAAAAGTGAGGTGTCAGGGATCAGGACCTGTAGTTTAAGGGAAGTGAGGCGAGAATACGACCCATGAAAAGTTTGAAGAACTTTTTACATTCCTGCATTTTGTATTGCGAACCAAATGTTGAGATTGCCCCACGATTATTATTATTATTATTATTATTATTATTATTATTATTATTATTATTATTATTATTATTATTATTATTAACGTTAGTCGTTTCAAAAAACATTAACACAATATTTTATACAATTCTTCAATTATGCAGGAATTAATATTATAAAATGATTATCATGGATTGATACTACCTTTCGCGTGGATGTTTTCAACAACAAAAAATCCTTCATAGTATAAGTAATTGTTATGAAAATTAAACTATTATACATATTATTGGTGGCAAGAATATCCTGGGCGAAAAAATTCAATTATTCAAACGACTACAGGGGACGGCAAGAGTTATAACTTACAACCTGTACCCAGATGTGGCAGCCCACACCCAGAATGCACCAATTTCAATATCTCGTGCTTAAAATCGATACGAATTACAACCGGTGAACTTCGATAGAATAACCGGGAACGAAATACAATCCGGTGCAGCTTTAGCGGTTCGTGTCGCAATGTGACTTCAGTGGACTGGCAGCGTTGTGTGGGGCTCGAGCCGATATTCCAAAGGTCGTCGGCATGAAAACGTTAATGGCGTGTGAACGATGATGGGCATACGGTGGAGTAAATGGAGCGAGAAAATGGAGACCTATACCCAATCTGATGAAGCTCGTGTTCTGCACCACCAATTCCATATGGAGGAACAGAAGGACACGCGAAAACCCGTTGCAGTTAGGAATACAACTTTCTTATATCTGTTCAAAACTTCCCCTAACAAATATTCAACTATCAATTTGCGCCAGTGACATTTTTGCTTTTGGTCACTTTCCTCATCTCCGTGTCTCCGTGCTTTATTATAATGGAATAATATTTGAAGATTAAACGTGGAAACATCTTTTTTAAATATTTTCTGAAATGTAACTCCGATGTACACAAATATTATTAAATCAAATCTCCTGCAAAAATAGGTGTACCATCCTCAAATAATTGTTTCGACTGTTTACTCGCTCATCCAGCTCCACCAATTATTTATTTTAAATGGGTACGAATATATTGGAGGTACGGAGGCAACAAACCTGTAAGCTCGTGAAGTGTATATGGTAAATGGTAATCTCCTCGTTTTGTGTATTCTAATTGAATCGAGTCGCGCGCGGAGCCCTGTATTTTAATTAAATAGCAGTACGTCTGCGCTTAATTTCTACAATCAATTGCGAGCTACTAATTTCGGCTCGAAGGGAACTGTTAATGGATGGCGTTGTCGCAGTACTCTCGACGTTGGGAGAATTGGACCAGATTTGTAACAAGCCACTTCGTTCCCGATGAAACCGGGTCTCGGCGACTCGGTCTCGGTCTCTTGATGACAGCCATTGTCGGCTCACACCATGGGCAGATTCCAGTCCGCGATGGGGTAAACTATGAGCGTGGCAGCCTATTGTCTCCTTGTTGATTGATTGTTAGTGATTCCGGGCGCGTCAACTACAATAGTCATTAGTCCCGTAAGTGTAGTGCGTGTTTTTCATCGGCGGGTGGCGATAGTCTTCCCCGCTGGATGGCGAGATCCGGCGCCGACCTAATGTCGGCTAGCGGAGTTTTCCTCAACCAGGTATCTCTCACCAGCGGGGCACCGCCTCAGCCAGGACAAGCTCTAAGCACCCGACCGGTGTCCCGGCATGTTTTTAATGTAACCGTACCTCCTCACCTCACCGTACCGATTACAAAAGTAGATCTATCATTTGCCTACTTGTTTCGCGACGTGTGACTACACCGTCACGCTTCCCTGGGAATATCTCAATTTACGGATAACCTTCCCTATTGGTAGTGGGTTCGTCTTTTTTAAACTACTGATAAATTAACAAACCAACACAATTTTTCAGTTTTAAATGACAAATAACATATATTCTATTGAATGAAAATCACTGTACAAATGAAATTCACAGATCCAACTATGTTTTCATTTTTCGTAAAATTATGGTAGCTAATTCCCTACCTAAACTGCAGTTTTTCACTAAAATAATAATAACTCAGATTCCTGTTTACAAGAAAACAAGCAATGAATACATATTTACACTTCACAAAAAATATCACACATGAGACACACAAATCATAGTACAAATATTCATCCTGTAAAAGAAAAATGCATACACACAATACTCGAAATTCACTACTACCTTTTGAATCACTAATTACGTTACACTCAATAGTCACATTTGACCTTCGGCTTCTACATAGCCTTTCAACACAAAATTTTGTTTCATAACGTCTCTCAAATGATTTGAAACATTAAAATATGACTCTAAATAAATAATTCTGTACAAAACAATTTCTATCATAAACATAAACATAAAGAATTACTTTAATCTGATTCTTGTTACGACTGTCGAAAAGAGATAAAACCACTGGCTAGCAAGACCAATGTTCTCAGAAACTTGCCCGATCAACGTCTATTATTGAGGGAAGCTCACATTACAACGTTTTGGCTAGTATAATTATACTCCTATCTCAGAAGTTTTTTTTCCAGACTGAAATTTAGAGAGTGTTCTTTCTGCTTTTATATGACTCACGACCGGCGAACTCTGCAAGTTGGTCCCGCGCTGTGTAGCTGGCCCGTCGCGCGACACTCGCGCCTCAAGGTCGTCGTTCTTCTGCAAGGTCCGTGCGTTGCCCGTCGCGTCGAAACTGGAGTGTTCCGAACACCGTCTCCCCGTCGTTCGGCGAAAATTCACCACAGCTTTCGCAGAGGCGATGGTCGCATCAGAATGCGAGTCCCAAACTCCAAGTTATGACTCCGTAATAGCAAAAGTCAAACTAGTTGTTGGATAATCCGTCTTTCTCATAACTCTCAAAATTCCATAATAGGATTTCCAAAGTGAAATTCCCAAAAATAAGAATAAAGAATATATGAAAAGTATGAAATATATTAAAGCTGTAACAAAGAAGAAACATGTCCTATGTTACAATAGTCCTCTTTTTTAGCAACAAGAATGCAGCAACGTGGTTTTACAGATTCATTTCGATCTATTGCCGTCGTCGTTCTTTCGTTCATTGCATTCTTGTTTAATATTCATTTACTAATTCCATGTAATCTCACGATATTCACAGTACGTAAATCCATGAAAAGTGCTCAGTCAATTACCTTTTATTAAAGCTTTTGTGTTGCGCAATCTTCGCGTGTCCCTCGTTGACTATGTGGTGTACTCGTAGGCAACCGTTCTCCTTGGTGTCTCGAACCAGAAAGAGAGCGAGCTCTTTTGACGCAAGTTCACGCCACGTCCGTATTTCCACAAAAATTTCCTGATTGGCTATGGTCGGAGTGCGTTCAGAAATCCTTTCCTGACTTACGCCATCTCTTCGCCACTATAGGAACTACGTGTAGGGCCTAATGTCGGGTATTATTGCTTCCATTTTCCATTGGTTATAAATGTGACCGACGACAAGCGGTTACAATAAGTATGTTTTAGTAAAAGATAATCACATAATTTACAGTACATCTTGCATCAGTCAGTAGTCGGTGTACAAAAGTAATGAAAAAGAAACTGAACTAAACAATTTACGCACAATCATTAGCGGTGTGTGAAACATGTACGGCGGATAAGGATCAAGGGAGGATACAACCAATATTAGTATTTACAAACATTGTAGGTGTTTTCATTCTTTTTTGGCTTAAGAAGAGAAAGATGCTTGCAGATGCAAACGTTGTTCACGATGCAGAAGTGCCGTGAAGCTGAATCGGGTTGAGTAGCACCGGCTGTCAGAAACTTTCCATTTTGCTTTCCTTTCCAATTTTGTTTTCACTTTTAAAACAATGATTTACAATGCGCGTAATATTCGAACGGGTATAAATAGTTTACGATAAACGGGAATTAAAACAAAAAAAAACCCACTGTACATGACCCCCCCCCCTCGTTACCATAGGTCTCGCGTGCTCGCTGTTCGCCCATGCGTGTGGGGTGAGGGGTAGATTGAGTTGGGGGTGCGGTGGGGGCTGTGGTGCGGTGGGGAAATCGCTCCGCACAGCCTTGTTCGCGCGGTTGAGTGCACGCGCGCTCTGGCAGCGTAGTCGGATTGCCTCCCCCACTCCGCGGCCCCGCCCCCTTCCCGCGGCCGCTCCTTCGCCTTGGCTTGGATCGGCGACCCCCGCCCGTTCGCCCGCCGCCAACCCAGCGATTCGCTCCACCCGCCTTTCACCCTTCTCGGTTGGTTGGTTGGTTGTTAGTGATTCCGGGCGCGTCAACTACCAAGGTCATTAGTCCCGTAAGTATAGTGCATGTTTTTCGTCGAAGAGTGGCGATGGTCTTCCCTCGGTGGTTGGCGAGATCCGGCGCCGACCTACCGCCCGCTAGCGGGATTTTCTCCTCAACCAGGAATCTCCTACCAGCGGGGTAATGCCCCAGCTGGGACAAGCTTTAAGCTCCCGACCGGTCTCCTGGCATGTCTGGTACTGTAGTGCACGTTAGTGTAAGTGTGTGTGAGTAAGGGGAGATAATAGGACAAGGAAGAGGTTGGAGAGATCGCGCGCGGTCAGTGGTCCGTTTGTTAGGATACTTCTCCGGCATTCGCCTGGTGTTGTTCGGAGAAACCACGAAAAACTACCGATCAGAGTAGCCTGGCGCTAGAATTCTCCTCGAGATTGTGACTGAATTCGACCTAGCAGATAAGCTAGTGTCGAAAATCCTGCCTCCATCGCGACTCGAATCTAGGACCTACCGCTCAGAGGGACTGCAGTGACACCAATTGATGCCCTGAGTTCTCTCTCCCGGTTTGACCGTTCTCGCAACCTCCCACAGCCACCAACCCTTCGTCCTTCTAACCCTCATCGACGCACACGACCTATTCGTATTCTCGCATAAACCCCTGGTTTCGGTCTTCCAAAATTTTCCCCTACCTCACCTTACAATTTTACTATCTTTCCTTTCTTTATTGATGTTTTTTTCCTCTTCAATCGTAGATGACACGAATGCTAATGTTTCGGCCGCCATAATGCGATCTTCCTCAGGACGAAATGCGAGGGCGTAATGTCGAATGTCTATTATTAAGTATTTGTAAATGCGATGTTTCAATTATTCATTAAATAGGTGTATTGAAATTCAACAAAGGAAGTTTAAAATTCAGCATTCTTCTTTTTTAAGTTTCTAAATAAGCACCTAATAGTAAATAGACAGTGCCATTAAGGTTCTCTCTTACGTATTATGGCATTCCTACTAACTAATCACAATCCTACAAACGTTAGAACCATTTTCATACCATCGAGAACGAGCACACTTAATCACAAGTTACGGATTCCTCACCTCCCTTGCGATCGCAAATACTTCTATTTTTTTCCCACTCGACTCAGGATCATGAATGATTCCTCCATCCATCCCTCCATCACCCTCCGTTGTCCCTTCCACCCTTCGAACCTACCCTCCTCCCACCGGACCTCTCCTTTCTCCAGATCCCACCTCCTCCATCCGGACCTACCCCTCCACCCTCCATTTTCTCCCTTCGCCCTGGTACTCACCCTGCGCCCCTGGGTTCTTACTCTCTGCCCCTGGTACTCACCTTCCGGTCTTCGTCCCACCCTTACCCTCATCCACCATTCGTCCTCACCCTCCGTCATTTGTCTTCACCCTCCACCGCCCTTCGTCCTCACCCTTCTCCACTCTTGGTCCTCACCTTCCTCCGACCTTCGTCCTCACTCTCCCCCGCCCTTCGTCCTCACCTTCCTCCGCCCTTCGTCCTCACCTTCCTGTGCCCTTCGTCCTCATCTTTCGCCCATCGTCCTCACCCTCCTCTGCCCTTCATCCTCACCCTCCTTCGCCCTTCGTCCTCACCCTCCTCCGCCCTCCGTCCTCACCCTCCTCCGCCCTCTGTCCTCACCTTCCTCCGCCCTTCGACCTCCCCCTCTCCCGCCCTTTGTCCTTACCCATCTTCTCCCTTCGTCCTCATCTTTCGCCCTTCGTCCTCACCCTCCTCCGCCCTTCATCCTCACCCTCCTTCGTCCTTCGTCCTCACCCTCCTCCGCCCTCCGTCCTCGTCCTCAGCCATCTCCCTCCGGCAGCGCGACGCTTGAATCGATGCTCGTTTTCAGCCTGGTTGCGGGCGCTCCGTTCTGCATGCGGCGCGCGCTTCATCCGGGCGTGGGCGGGGGCGGGGCGCACGCGCCGCCGCTGCCACCCCCTCCTTCCCTCTCTCCCTCCCCCTCGCTCCGGCGCGCCATGCGGTGGTACGCATATTTGGAAATTTCACGCTACTTGAGCCATCAGCACGGCTTCATAGCGGCCCCCAAGGGAACGCGCGTTGTGATACCGGAAAGCTGTCGGCTCTCTCACGGCGCGTGGTGGTCAAGCGCGTGCTGCTGGTCAGCAAAGCGTCGAGGAACGCCCGCCCGCC